>JAASFU010000450.1:0-22741 GCA_023333955.1 Globisporangium paroecandrum | reverse complement strand
TTCTCTTGCATAGGGATTTCGATCCAGTCGTTTTCCGTCGTTGTATTCTTATTCTCTTATATAGTGATGACGCACAAAATGACTTGGTTTTTGTATAGTGCACATCTGTTCAACCAAATCAGTGCTCTTATAAGAAAAATGATCTTATATAAGGTGCCACTATATAGTATGGTATCTGTACTCGTTGGCCCTTACAGCGAGTAGTCCTTATAATTGTGGCGTGTCCAGTTCCACACAAACAACAAGTGAACTTGAAAAGCGCTCGACCAATCATCTGGCTGAAAAGATACTGATCCTTTCTCATTTGATGACAGCAGGACACTACACGGTACTCTAGACGATAATTCAAAGACAGATATTCACCACAGATCACCTCGGTCTACCGAGTTGTACAAATCCAACTACAAAGGAATGGGTCAAGAGCTGTTCATAACGGTATTTATATGTTCCGCACTGCAGCTTGGAGGAAGCAGCTACAAGGTGTGGAGCCCCATGAAGTGTGGACCGCACCCCGTTAGTAGCATGGCTCTCCTATATAATACGTGGAACCACCACATCAAGATGAGGACCAACAGCAACAAGAAGTATTAGTAGTAATAGAAAATAAGATACTAGAATACTAAATTCAGTCTCTCATTACCACGCGGACCAAGACAAGAAACGATTGCTTAGCTTTGTGATAGAACATTGAGCACAAATAGCTCCCAACCAAAGCGAAAAGTGAAACTCGCTATTATAGTCTCAATAGCGATAGGTTGTTGAGTTTCCAGTTCTTAAAATTGTCTGTGCATCGTTGCTGTCAGACTATGTTCTCCCAAAGACGTCACACATGAATACAATTGAGGGATTAGAATTCTAAAGCGAGTCCCTCCATTCAGTGACAGGTCATACGAGGTTTTGTACCAGTCTGGGACACAGTTGTGTACCGGTGGTGGACCTCTGAGATGTCATAAAATGTTGCTGACTGTATGCTGTATCGCAGGTTTCCCAACTGCCAAATTGGAAACTGAAGCTGGTCAGATTGCTCTTGTCATCACTACGAAATGCCTATGCGAATGGATCTCTCGCATGAAATGAAATGAGTGACAGCAGTTGGCTGTCTTCTGAACCGATGGCCGCGTACTATCGCGGAAAGACAGAGCTCGCCACGGTCCCATGTGATGAGCGCACGAGCCTCCAACCTATGATCCATGGATCTAGTATCTCCACACCTCAGACAGCGAGGAGGCTTCAGGATCTGAGATTATCATGCCAATCCACCAGCAAGTGAAGCCGCACCAGCCAACAGAGCCGTCCGTCTGTCTGTCCGACACCGCATGCGCACCTGATGATTGCGAAAACGCAAAAGAGATCCCATCTCTTTCTTTCCTTCGCGAATGTCTCGCTTGCTCACAGCTCACCTGTCCACCTCTTGGCGCTGTCGTTCTGTATGATGTCACTCGTCAGCCAGCCAACCAAACCGACCGATCGCATAAACAACCGCCGCCGCCAGCAGCAGCAGGCGCTCCCATCTTCGTCGTTCTGGGTCTGGGCGTTCCGCGCTCTGCCACTGCTGCTGCTGCTGGCAATCGCCCGCGCGAACCGATGCGACCCAATTGGAGCCAAGAGCTGTCCAATGTCACGGACTTGACGGTTCGCGAATGCTGATCCTTTCTCGTTCGATGATGCTATTGGCTCGAAAGAAGCTAGAGCCCTAATCCTCTGAACCAATCATATTGCCAGATTTGATTCGCGCAGCGGTATTTTCGTCACTCTCATTGGTCAAAAACGGAAGTTGCGGTTCCAGAGTGATGGTCGTTCAGACCGGTGGTGGCACTACACTTGGAGTTTGTATGCGAGCGCGCTTTTTTGACGGCAGGGGAGCGCAAGGAATCAAGCAAGGAAGGGCTGGCTGGTGGCAAGAACGATCACAAGCGCGGAAAGTGGTCGCGAACGGCCGGGTGTTGTCTGCCTTCCCTTCTGTCTGTCTGTCTGTCTGTGTGTGAGTCCTCTCTATCCTGTGAGCGGGTCCTTTGTGTGTGTGGGGGGGGGTGCATGTGAAGCGAGCGCCCATAAGTGGAATTCCTCTGCGCTACACAGGTGTACACACTCGCAGCAGCAGCAGCAGAGCTTTGTTTCTTCATTATCGCCTTCTCTCTCGATCCCTGCATCCAAGTCGTCTCCAATGGTCTGCCACGCCGACAGCAACAGCAACATGACTAACACTAACAGCAACGAAGTGCCGTACGCGGAGATTGTGCTGGACGGCAAGGCCGCGGGAAGCCTGCAGAGCGCGATCAAGTACGTGGACATGAACGACCTGGAGAGCGGCAAGCAGCAGCAGCACAACCACATCCAGCAGGGCCTCCCGCTTGTCGTCGTGACGGAAAAGACTGAACAGCAGAAGGCCGACGAGGCGTCCAAGAAGAGCTTCTGGCTACTCGCGTACTGCTTCGTGGGCATCATGGTGTCATTCACGCTGAACGGGCTCGTGCTCGAGAAGATGACGAACCACCGCGTGCTGGGCGAGATGTCGCTGACGTTCGTGTTCTGCTTCTTCTACTCGGTGGTGGCGCTCGGCCTGCGCGCGGCGATGAAGGAGAAGCCGTCGACCATGCCGCAGAGCAAGCTCATCATCGTGGGTCTGTTGGCGTTCGGCTCGACGATCTCGTCCATGGTCGCGCTGCGCTACGTGACGTTCATCACGCGCATCCTGGGCAAGTCGTGCAAGTCGATCCCAGTCATGGTCGTGGGTCTGTTCTTGGGCAAGACCTACGCGCTCAAGAAGTACGTGTCGGTGATCGTGCTCTCGATCGGTGTCGCGGTGTTCCTCGTCGGCACGGCGCACGAGAAGCAGCACAAGGCGGTGCAGACCAATGAAATCCACGACCACGTGGCCGCGCACGAGCGCACGCCGAACGTGCTCCTGGGCTTCAGCTTGCTGCTGCTCTCCCTGCTCTTTGACGGCGCGACCGGCGCGCTCGAGGACAAGTACATGGAGCAGTACCACATCGGCGCATTCGACCTCATGTACACTGTGAACATCTACAAGTGCGTGTTTGCGGCGATCGGCATGGTGGTGATGGGCGAGATCCCGACTTTCATGGAGCAGGTGGTGCCGTCGCTGCCGAACCTGGTGCTGCTGAGTTTGACCGGCGCGATGGGCCAAGCGTTCATCTTCTTCACGATCTCCAAGTTTGGCGCGCTCACGACGTCCATCATCGGCACGTGCCGCAAGGTGCTGAGCATCGTGCTGTCGGTGATCCTGTTCGGCCACATCCTCTCGCTCGAGCAGTTCATCGGTCTTGCAGTGTCCTTTTTGGGTATCGGCTTGAACTGGGTGCGTATGGACTGCTTCAACAAGAAGAAGCAGTCGGCGGCTGGCGCGAAGAGCGAGAAGCTGAAAGACGCCGAAGCCCTGGAGCTCCTGGAGTCCAGCGACGACACGGCGGACTCGGAGGAAGACGACTCTCTGCTGGCGTCCCCGGCGAGCCGCGACGAACTCCTGACCATGAAGCCGCGCGACGAGTCGGCCGCTAACCGCGAGGTGGAGCGCGGCCTGGAGCTGGTGAACATGTGGGCGCGCACGCACGACGCCCAGGCTGCTGCAGCTGACAACACGGCAGCGCGTGCTGTGTAGAGAACGAGCCCAATTGTTCATATGTCATCCATCACGAACGTCGTGCAGTTTACTTATTATTTAGAAGACCCATTTTTTGAGAAGAGATTGAAAAACAATACAAAACCACACCAACCTTCCAACTCAATTGGTATCTTTTGGACATCTTCATGGCTCGAAAGCTTGGGCGTAAACCAGGTTTCCAAGCGCTGCCTTTTGTGGTGGGCGGCCTTCAAAAGAGCAGATGCCCAACACCGGAAGCGTTGACCCGTTCTGGACGTCAAGTGCAGCTCTCTGAAGCCCAATGGTGTCGTGTCTTGGCCACCCATACCTCTCATGTGACAGCACTCTCATACTCGCTCAGCTTCCATCCGTAAAATCCTAGATATTACATCACTTGCCACGGTATGAACTAGTATTGGTTCTAAAATGCACTGTTCGCTGCTGCGGCCGCTGCCGCGTTCTTCTCTGCCAGCTTCTTCTTCTTCGTGTGCTCCGCGATGCGGTCCTTCAGCTCCTTGAGCTCGATGTCCGTATGCAGCAGCAGATCCTTGGCCTCCTGGATCTCCTGATCGACAAACTGCTGCGCCTGCGTGAGCGTCTTGAGCACCGCGACGTCCGAGTAGATCGGGAAGTACTCTTGCAGCGCGTGCGGCGGCGCCTCTCGATCTGGACCTAATGAAGTATGAGAAATACATGCATCATGATCGATTAGGCGACGAAACTCAATATATAGCATACGCTTTGATGATTAATCGCCACGTACCCGCCATGAGCTTCTTGTAGAAGAACTCGGTCGGCTCGTTGAACACGAGCTCGTCGTAGAACTCGCTGATCACAGGCTACAGACACATCATAGATTCGGACGGAGTCAGACCATAGATTGCAATGCATCATAGCAGCACTGTGCGTTCGCATACCTTCTTGGTGCTCGCAGGCTGGTTACCCGGCGGATAGAGCACGAGCATGTGGATGATGTCGACGGGCTTCTCGCTCGCGTCGTGGAAGTGAATCTGGATGCGGGTCTCGAACTCGCCCCAGCCAAACTCCGTTACTTCGTACGGTGGCTCTGTCAGCACTGCAACACACAAGACGACACACAACATCAAATGAGCATACACATAGGAACCAATCTGTAATGCCACACAGGCGTTCGTACCGCGCACGGGGTTGGCGAAGCTCATGTGCAGCGTGATGACCACTTTGCTGATCATATATGAGAGGTCCTCATTGTCCACGCCGCGCACGTAGATGGACCAGCGGTGGGTCTTGGTCTCCTCCGCCTTGCGGCCCAAGTACGTGGCTGCCGACCCGTAGACGATCGGCTTGCTTACCACCACGTGCTTCTGGCGCACATCTGACATCTCTTGTCTCTTGCTTGCTTTTTGAGCAATCCAAATGCGATCACCATAAAATGAAAAAGAGACCTGTTTCCCAAGGTGGAGTTAAAGGGGTTTTCAGCATACTGAAGGCAAGTTTATGGATAACTTCTTTTCAAGATCAGACAACCAAAGCTATGCAAATCGAGACATGAGAAAATGCGTTGTAGAGAAAGCAATTTTGAGCAGCCCGCGCTCGCTCGCTGTTCAAAACCACTGCCAAAAGTGCAACGAAAGCATGAAGCGCAAGCACGCGGAGAGCGACGACAGCGGCGACGACGGCGCAGCAGCGGCGGTCGCGGCAGTGGCGGCCTTTGAGCAGGCGGAGCGAGACGCGAAGAAAGGTACGCGCGCCTCCGTGTAATTAGTTGCTTCTACGTCCATACAATCTATCCGACAGCTTGGTGCTGAGTGTGCAGTGTGTATGTGTGCAAGCATCGTTCGAATAAAAGGCAGACGGCTCTGCGCTAACTTCATCCACGGCTCTAACGATACGAGGACATGCTTGTGCATGCGATGTGTATCTACGCAGCGAAAGCAGCAGAAGAAGTAAATAAAGCGACAGGTGACGATGGTACGAAGCGCGTGATTGAGCTGGACGAGACAATCGACGTCGAGGCATTTTTCAAGCAGGACTGCGACGGCGCCGCCCAGGTGAGCGAGCGGATCAGCAGGGTGCAATCATGGCTGGCATGCGGATATGAGTGACGATTGACCTGCCATGTGTTGCTTGTGCTGCCTCATTAGAAACTGCTTGAGCAAACGAAGGCGCGCTGCGCAGACCTGCGAAGAGAGTTCGAGCAGTCCAAGCAGGCGATCTTGAGCGGACTCGCTGCTGAGAAAGGGAACCTGCTACACGACCGAGAAGGTACGAGTACATTCCGCCATCGACTCGCTCGATTGCGTCCCTTAGTTTTAACGTTTGGGTACTCCTATTGTAACAGCTGCTGCGTCGACGCCCGACGCGTTCGACGTCAGCATCAAGGTCGTCGCCGGTCCGTACAAAGGAAGCTCCTTTCTTCTCCACTTGGACGCCGTACGTCTCGATTCTGTCAGCCTCCTGTGCGAGTTTGCCATCTCTCTTTCTGATACCACTAACGCACGCTTCCTAATGGTACTCACTGTATGTAGCAGAAGCGCAAGTCGTGTCTGATCGGCCGCTCCACAGGCCGCAAGTTCCGCGCGCCAAACGGGCTCAGCATGCCGAAAGACGCCGAGCTGTCGACGACCCACGCGCAGGTGAGCTGGCAGATGGGCTTGGAAGCTCTCGAGCTGTGTGCTGGCTGTTTGATATTAGGCTCTAAACTCTCGCTCTCTCTCTCTCGCTGTGTTGTGTATACATCCGCTGTGCTTTCTTTTTGCTTCACCTGCAGCTCCGGTTAGAAGCCGACGGCCGCATGTTCTTCACCGACCTGGACAGCACAAACGGCTCGTTCATTAACGACGAGTCGATCGAGCCGCACGAGCCCCATCTGCTGAGCACCACGACGCCCAACAAAGTGTACGTCGGCGGCTCCGATCTGCTCATTTCGTTCACAAGGCGGTCCTAGAGCCTTTGACTTTGGTTGCCTACCTGAGCACAGAGAGACACACACACGAACACAGACAAGGAACATCATGGCGATCCGCATATAGTATTATATTTTTCTTTTTTGCTGTTCTTCTTTGATCATTTTGCTGTGTAACGAAGGATGTTGGTGGGCTCTATCGCCATTTTGTCATCATTCGACTATCAGTACCAGTCCCATACACCGCCATCTCTTCGTCGCTTTTTTTCCACGCCCACTCACTTATCCATTCAGAAGAGAGTCAAATACGGACGCAAATCGACGCTTACGATCGCTGGATCTTGTCCTTGATCTCGTCCACGATCTTGTCCGACTTGTCCAACACCGCCTGCGCGTCGTTGTCGCCCTTGAACGCGAGCTGGCACGTCGTCCAGCTGGAGCCGGCGCCGGCGCCCGCACCGAAGCCCGTCAGCGCACCGCGAGCCACACCAGAGCCTGCCGATATCGATACACACGAAGAGATACAGAGAGAGAGAGAGAGAGAGAGAGAGAGAGAGAAAGGTAAGTCGCCAATATACACGCCTAGAGAGCTAGCGTTGACGTGATGAGATCCTATCAAATCAAACGCAGCAATGGCTACGACGGTCACGTACGCGCGAGGACGACGGAGGTGAGGCCGCCGGCGACAAGGCCTGCGGCGAAGTGCAGCGTGAAATTCTCGATGCACTTGTCCCACTTCTCCGAGATGCGGAACTCCGACGGCACGTTGGCGCTGCTGTTGTTGCTGGAGCTGCTCATGTTGCGTTGCTTGTCTTTCTGTGTGCTTGTCTTTATATGTGTGTGTATAATTCTGACGTGAATCAAAGTGAGGGAAAATGCGTTTGTGGCCAGGAAAGAGTACCGGTATTGCTCAACCAGGAACCGGTAGACTATCGGCGGCTATTGCTGACAGCCAGCGTGAACACTTGGCTGCTGTAGCAGCAATCAGACCACCAGCTGCCTTTCGTGTCTACAGTGGACCCAAACGACTTGATTGGCATCCATTTTTTTGCTTTGTGGTCTAGGCATAACTGCAAACAAAGACGACGACAAAGAAGCATGGCGGAGGACGAGCGCGTGGTGCTGCTGGGCACGGTGCAGGAGCGCCAGTCGGTCGACAACAGCTCGCCTTTCGCGTGCAAAGCCGGTGGATCGCCTGTATGTCTGCGTGTTTCAATGCGCCTGCTGTGTGTTGTGCATTGTCTTCTCTGCGTTCATGATCTGCAAGAGCTCTCTATCCATTCAGATGACTAATTGGCTTGATGTGTTTGATGCCCACGTAGGCGTGGTACAACAGCAGCAAGCCGCCGCAGGAAGCCGAGTCACTCGTGTGCCCGAAGTGCAGCAAGCCACTCTTCCTCGTCTCACAGGTATGAGGCAATGCAAATGCACGTGTGCGCATGGCGGCGATACGAACGTTGACATGTATTGAGCGTGCTTGGATGGATGGATACAGGTGTATGCGCCAGTGGACATGGATCGCACGCTGTACGTCTTTGGCTGCAACTCGGTGGACTGCACCGAGACCCCAGGTAGCTGGCGCGTGCTGCGGGACCAGAATGAGGCCGCGGAGCTCGCAGCCGCTGCTGTTGCTGCTGAACCTGCGTCGTCTGCACCACAGTCCAGCAACGTTGTGAAGGATGCGTGGGACGCCACGGGCTCCGACAGCGGCTCGAGCAACTGGGGCGACAACGACGACGACGATGATCCTTTCGCGAGCACGAGCGGCAGTGGCGATGACTTTATCGACCTGGAGGCGTTGCTGATGCAACGTGATGACGCGATGTCCGCGGCAACGAACACTTCGGCATCCTCGTCGAACAAGAAGCCGACCAAGCCAACCGCCAGTGGCAACTCTACAACAACAGCAGCAGCAGTATCTAAATCTGCACCAGCAAAAGCCGCTTCGCTGACGTTCCCGGCGCTGCCGATCGAAGTGGTCGACGAGCCGTACGAGGACTACACGGCCGAGAACGACTTCTCGCACGAGAACGCGCTGCTGGAGGACTACATGAAGCAGGAAGAAGAAGAGAAATCAGCGGATGTGGGCGACCTGCGCAAGATCATCTCAAGCACGAAGAAGAGCAAGAACGGCAATGCTGCCAGCGGAGGTGGAGGTGCCGGCGGTTCATCATCGGGCGAGTCCTACGAGAAGACGCCAGCGCAGCAGCGCCACTTCATGCGCTTCCAGAAGCGCATCAGCCGCTGTCCGCTGCAGTGTCTGCGCTACGACTACGGCGGCGAGCCGCTCTGGCCCGTGCCCAAGCCCGCGAGCGTCAAGGTCCCAAAGTGCGTCTGCGGCGAGGCGCGCGTGTTTGAGCTCCAGCTCACGCCCACGATCAACTATTTCCTCAAGGTGGACCAGTTCGCAAGCCCCGTGACCGTACCAAAAGCAGTACCATTAGCGCCAGCTGAGTCTGTTGGGGACTCTGAGAGTGCAAAGAAGAGCGGAGGCAACAAAGCAGCAGCAGCTGTGCCT
Organism: Globisporangium paroecandrum; assembly: GCA_023333955.1. NCBI lineage: Eukaryota > Oomycota > Peronosporomycetes > Pythiales > Pythiaceae > Globisporangium > Globisporangium paroecandrum. The sequence continues at coordinate 13,738 of JAASFU010000450.1, read as the reverse complement.
CCGCCAGTAAAGTCTGCAGCCGGCGGCGGCATGGACTGGATGAGCGTCATGGTGTACTGCTGCCCGAAGAGCTGCTCGCGAAGCCGCGAAGAATTCGTGTTCGTGCTCCCAGCAGAGAAAGCCTAGGCTGCAACAGTAAAATCATAGGGAATGACTGGAAGGTAATACAAACGTATAGATGAGAACTGGCTTGCTGTGTCATTGCTGAGTATGGTACGTATAGTGGTGACCTGACTGAACTGACCTGTATCATGTCCAGCGAGATGGCGTCCTACCTACGCGAGCTGCCCCAAACTCTGCGATATCCAAAGAAACAATCCCATTCAACTACTACTAGTATACCACAAACATTGCGGCCAAGCACCACAAAACTGCCGAGACTGGCGGTGATCGAACAAGAGAAGGAGTTGATGCTGACGATGGAGTCTTCTCCGCTGATTCTCCACCCACCACAGGTGCGGTGGCACCGTCCAGGACCTCCGCAGGCACTTGCAGTGGGAGCTCGAGCTTCATACACGGGGAAGTCGTTGTTGTGCCATCGGTTGTGCCATTGGTAGGGTTGTCAGTGAGTGCGACCACAGCAGAGCCAAACACCCAATTGTTATCGCTGAGGTCGTGGCTAGAGGCGGCGCAGATCTTGCCGCTGCTGGTGGTGTCTGCCGACAGGATGCGGATGTCGAAGAGCAGCGTCGTGCCAAAGTAGTTCACGGACTCGGCCCCACTCGCCCAAGGGCCAACGTAAATGGCAGGAAGTGCAGGTTCTGCGTTCCTCTTCAGAGTACATGTAGTATGCACAATGGTGTCGTTGCCTTGCCACGCTCTTCGTTAATTCAGGCTGAATCTGGTGCCAAAGACCGCGAGATGCTACTACGTAGTTATACATACGAGAGAGTGTGTGACCACCAACTACTACTACTTACACCACGAGCATGGCTGCGAAAAGCAGGGTGGCGAGCACCACATAGCCTCTCCATACAAATACTGATTTCGCACTGACGCGCGTCCCAGCCGTTCTATGACCTAGTTGGTCGCTGACACTGACGCTCAGAGTCTCTGCAGGCACTCGGTCCAGCAGTGGGTGTTTCTCACACGCAGGTGGCCGCTCGCGTCCCGTGGGCTTACCTCGGTACGATGTGAGCTGCTCCAGGTTGTCGCTCGTGGTCATGCGCAATTCAGGCAGAAAGTTCCTCGCGTTCATGCAGATGCGTCCAGTTGTACTCGGCTGCGACCACACCGTGGCCTGGGCGACACCACCAAAGCAGTGGATTAGCCTCGAGATTTCAGTGATGAGATGCAGTACGCTTGCCGCCCAGAAGGTGCCAAGTTCCACCTGAATGCTTCCAATGCTAGTGGCCCCGAAATACGCGCTGGACAATGCGACGAAGCTCTTGGGAGCCGAGACGAAGATCGTGCCTTCTCCAGCGTTCTGGACGCCAAAACGGACAAGGTTGAGATCCAGTTTCTGTACTTGAGAGCGTGCGGAGCTCGTCTCGGTTGCTGCTTGGAAGTAGTGGCTGAGTCCAATCAGCGTCGTGAAGTTAGAACTTGTTGCTGTCCCAGAAGCATTCGACTCGGGGTTTAGTTGGACGTGGATATTCGCAGCATCAGTCGAGAGCACTGCAACTTGCGCGACGTCGGCTGCATCGTCTGCAAGCACTACCACATATTCTGCTGCCGAGCTTTCGATGCCGCTAAGTTCTGAGATGACTGCAACTCTACCAACGCCTCGAGAAGACTTGGTTCGGACTCGCTTGCTCGTCCGACACCACCTCGGTGATCGGATCACGCTTCACGACTGTTTCAGCAGCAACTTGTTGACTCGCTAATCCCAGTGCGACCGCGCAGCAAAGCAAACCATTTGCGATGACACTCGTGTGTTTGTAAAACCTCGATCACACAAACTCCCACATATGAATGTGAATTCACTATAAAAGCAGTCTCCTTTGATATTTCAGCTAGATAACATCCATGTGGCTACAGTGCTAGCAACATGGCTACCATCAGCGCAACTGCTAGATAAAGAACTGGTCCAAACGAGACAAACCCACAGGTACTCCTACTACTACTTCTCCCCCCGGAGGATACCCCTGGTGCGCTTGTCGCGGCTGCAGGCTCGCTGGACAGCGTCTCTGCAGGTACGCGCTCAGGTATACTGAGCTTCTCACACGAAGAAGTGGGCGTAGTCGCCGAGCTGCCTGTGAAGAACACTCTTGATTCGTAGGAGTTGGTGACGCTCACGCCATTCAGGTCGTGGTCTGCAGACACGCAGATGTTCCCGATCTCGCTCGGCGTCGTCCAGACCTGCGAGCTCACGGTCTCTCCAAAGTAGCTCACAACTCCGGAGCTCATGATCGTCAGCGACATGGCGTTCGTCGTCCAGAGCTTGCCGATCTCCACTTGGATGCCACCCGTCTTGTGCGCCGTGAACGCGACGCTCGACGAGACGATCAGGCTCTTGGGTGCGGAGACGAACACGGTGCCTTCGCCGCTGTTGCCCACCTGGAGGGTTTCGTTTGTGTGCGTGGCGTCCTTCTGGAGCTCCTTGACTTGGACAGTATTCTCGGGGGTAATCACAGCGATTGGGAATGCCGCGGTAAGCCCGATAAGGGTGGTGAAGGATTTGGTGGTTGCCGCAGGTGAAGCTGAGTCGTTGGGCTTCAAGCGCACCTGGAGGCTCTCAACATCTGCTAGGAGCGTGGAAACCACCTCGACTTGATCCAGACCTGGCACGTCGTCCCCAAACACCACGACGCGACCTGCGTAGATCTCGCCACCACTGCCGCTGCTAGCATAGTCTCGGAGTCTATCGATGACTGCGGACCCAGGCACCGAGAGACCGAGGTTGACGTTGCTGCTGGCTTTCCCGCCGCCAGTCGTCTTGATCATCCACATGCGAGCCTTGGTTGTTGCGCTGTTGGCGTTGCTCGGGGCTTCCTCGATAGTAAACCCCGAGGCTGTGGTTGCAGAGGCCTCACCGGTGGTGCCTGTTGCTGCTGTGACCTGCCCTGGGGATACCGCCTCTGCAACTCCAGCACCATTGCCGTTAAGCTGCAGCCGCCGCGCACCGCTGGTACCTGAGACTTTCGATACTATATCCGTGGACGCGAGCACATCTTCTCCAATCACAACATCACCTGGGCCGTCCGAAAACACTTTGTGCACCGAGTTCCTGTCACGCAGCTGGATCTCGACTAGCAAGTACTCGCCCGCAAGCGGCTTTCGCGATGTCGCCACCGCGAGGTCCTCCTCGCTACAGTCTACGGTCACGGCGTCGACGACCTCCTGCGAGTTCCCGGACACCTTGATCTCTGCAGCCGACTCGGAGCTTGATGAGCCGGTAGTGCTATTGCTGCTGACATGCGAGATGAACACTCGCCCCGGGAGATCCACGGTCAACTTGTTGATCTCTGGGACGCCCTTGATCTGCCAGAGACCGGAGAAGAGCTGATTCGTGCTGAGTTGGGCACTGGAGTCCACTGGGGCGATCGGACTGCGGGAGACGCTCTCATTACCGTGGGCTCTCGCTGCAATGGGGAAACAGCAGCACAGCAGAAGGATGATCAACCCAAGCGACGTGCAAGAAGGAAACCTCATGGTCTGGTCAGTGTGCTTCAGGGTCTCGCGTTTGGCAAATGAAGCGGAGAGCAGGATTGAAAAAAGAGGGCTGGCTTAGCCGAAGTATCACCCACACTGGCCTGGGATGACTCATTACACCCTTTAGTGAGTGTGAGAGAAAGGGAGAGAGGTACTGTGCTGCACCCTGAGCCATCACTGGGGCTTTGCTGCCAGCCACACAAACGCGCGAATTCGATATTCCAACGAATTAATTCCGAGCCTCTCATCTCCTACATTCAGTTTCTGCTGCGAGCGCGAGTGGTGGCTGGCTATTCAAGAGTAGACTGCATACTGAAACGCGTACAAAATGCAAACTCGTAACACTGTGAGCCACGTCATTTATGGTCCTCGCTGGTGCCATTGCTCCAGCAGAGTGCCAAGTGCTAAGAGCGAAGAGTGGAGCAAGCGAGTGCTCATCGAAGACCAGGACTAATGTTGCTTGGTGAGCGAAGTTCAGAGCGCGCGGCTGGATTATGTTCACAACAATATATCCAGCAGACTGGCAGACAGCACCACCCTGCTTGTCCCTCTGTGCTGTGGGTGAATCCCCCACTTTTGTGTCGGCTTTTGGGTACCAGAACCTGAACGATCTCCCGCGTTTGGCAGGTCTGCGTGCGTTCTGGCCTGCGAAAGCAAATAGCGTAACCACATGTAGCTCCCTGTTGGAGAGCTGTCTATTGGCGAGGATCAACGAAGGCAACGAACGGTGCTGTGAGGGTAGTGAAAGTTGTTTGATCGGATGATGTGCTGCTGGCGCAACCTGGAGGCGCGAATGAACAAAATGCTCAGAGCGGACTGGCTGACTCGCTCGCTATGTGAAATGGAAACAAAGGTTCCATGCGTCAATTTCGAAAACAAGATAGTCAGACAAACACAACTCTAGACTGCCTGCTGACTCACGTGTCCATCGAATCGCGGTGGCAAACCACAGCAGCAAGTGTACCTATCTAGTTCAGTTTGCTGGCTCAGCTTGTAAACTGACGGGTTCAGTTTGAACCTCCAGCTCCGAAAGCGGCGTTTTGGTTTTGGCACGAAGCAGAAGAGGTTGGTTCAGCGCTCATGCATCGCGACGCGATGGGTTTGGTGCCAATGGTCTGCTCCAGAGCCCATTCCAAACGAATTGTTCAATTGTGCTGGATAAAGTTTGCTTTCCATTAACATTTTACCCCACCCCATGTACATCACTCGCTAACGTTTTTACTCCTAGTTTATTATCCCACAAGCGGCTGAACTGTTAACCGACGACGACATACATTGAGGCGATGTATTATTTATCCGATTTCTGCTCAGCTGTGGTCTGTCAAGTAGGAATCGGATAAATAATACAGTTCCCTATTTCATTTGCCTGTCACTAAAATGAACAACGGTACAAAGAAGATGGCAAAAGTTGTACGTCGGTATAAGCAGGTTGCATTGAGCAAAACAAACACAGAAGAATAGAAGTTGTCTGCTGTTTAGCGACATGAGCTGGTAGTGCTTCCGGGAAAACAGTGACTTTTTTGCGCAGCTTGGAGCGTGCCAGGGTGACACAACCACCACGCACATCAATCAATCCGCAGTAGCAGCAGCTCCATTTGGCCCTGAGAAAGATGCGCGCGATCCGCCTGCGCTCGGCGCTGCTCAAACGCGGTGGAAGCGGCACGTCCACGCGACCTCCGACCGCCTCCGCAAGTGCCGCGCTGGTTCACGCGCAATCGCAGCCGTCTGCGTCCAGCGCATTGCTGCAGCTGCACCGCGCCCTCTCCGTCAACAACATCAACAACCACGCTCGCAGCTTCTCGGTCACGACCAAGTTCCCCACGCAGGACGAGTCCGCGATCCTGGCGCACGCAGACGATGAGCACGACCCTAACTGCTCGCAGCTCGTGTGCGGCAGCTGCAACACGCCGATCAGCCAGACGAACGACCTCATCTTCTTCAAGTGGTGCGTGTGTGTGTTTATGTGAATGTGTGTCTACCCGTTGATACTGGCTGTCTACATGCTTACACGTATCTGTATGGGGTGCATACGCTTTTTACCAAACAGGAAGAACGGGATTCATCTATCGAGCACGACCGACGCGCCGCTGCGCAGCCTCTGCTCGCAGGACAACTGGGAGGACGACGCCGACGTGTCGTGGAAGAAGCACAAACTGCACTGCCTCAAGTGCGGCAACCACGTAGGCACGATGGCGAAAGTGTTTGCGAGCGACAAGATCCTGTTTAGCGCCAAACAGGTAGCGATCCAGATGCCCGCGAACCAGTCGCCGCTCATCTCGATCTCCGGGTACCCGTCGTCACAACTCGGTTTCTCGTACTGGACCGAGCTCATCCTGATGCTCGAGTCGCAGCCGTCGCTCAAGGACGCGCTGCAGATCCGTCGGGTGCGTGCTATATAGCGATCAAGCTGTGAGTGACTTGGGTACTTATCTATTATGTTACGTGGTATACTGTTGTGCAATCGAGTAGGTGGACCAAATCCGAGAGTTCAGCAAGCAGCGCAAGCAGCTCAACACGAAGCTGCTAATGGCGAAGGACCTCCCGACTCTACTTCGTATCGTAGACGAACATGTACGTACAAGTGATAGCATTTTCTTCTCGCGCGATGGTATCGTTTCGTAGGCTGACTTGTTCCTGCGTTGACAAACCAAGGCCTCCGAGATGAACGACGTGAACATTTTGACGGCAGTGGTGCGCGTCGCGCGCTTTTCAGCGAACCAGACGCCGCGGAAGAACCGAGTGGTGCGTCTCCTACCTTTTTCAAATTGCTAGTGTGGGTTGACAGAGCGGACTGCACTAAACTGGCTGGTGGTGATTGGCTCTCTTGTTGTTGTATCGTTGTGGCAACATGCAGTCAGTGATGCCACGCTTGAACTTGCTCACCAAGTCGGAGGCGCCAGAGGACCAGCTGCTCGACATCTCGTCGCACATAATGGCTCGACCGCGCTCGGCAAAAGAGATCGCACTGGAGAAAGAGCGGTACGTCGCATACTCCACCATTCATTCCTGCCTCACAATTCATGACAGTGTTGGACTCACTCCTCTCTCTGCGTGATGCAGATTCTGGAAATTGGTGCAGCTGGTGGAGAGTCTCGTGAATTTCAGCATCTCGGCGCTGAAAGAAGGCCACGAGCTGGCAAATTTCATGAAATCGATCTGGCAACTCGGCATCGGCCGACCGAGCATCTTAAAGTAAGTGATGTGGCCCAATTGCCACTCTAGTCTCCAGTCGCCAAGCCTCTATGTTATCCTAGGGATGCACTAACCCTTGCATCTGTCTTCACGTACTACCTACCAGGCCAATCGCGAAGCAGGTGCTGTTTGTGCTCAACTCGGAGACCGAGGTCCACGACATCAACGAGCATGAGGCGTCGATCATCGCGACGTCGATCGTGCACCTGTCATCGAAAGAAGTGCGCGAGCAGCCGTGGGTGAAGCAGCTGCTGCACGCCGCGGCGAACCGCCTGGTGGAAGAGTCGACGCGCAAGGGAAAAACGTCGAACTTTGACATCCTCATTCCGCTCGTGCGCGCGTTTGTGATCGCAGGCGAGTTCCACGAAGAGCTCTTCGCGCTGCTCTTCGCGGAGGTGCGCAAGGACCGTCTGGACCAGGCGGACTACATGTCTTCGTTCAAGATCCGCAACCTCAAGTCCAAGATGTACCAAGTACATCTGGACTGCGTGCTGAATGGGTACTCGAAGGATTTGCGGTTGAAGCCAGCGCAGGTGGAGGAGTTCAAGGAGATCTTCCAGAGCCACCAGGTGCAGGTCAAGAGCTCGTCGTTCCGCCTGCAGCACCTGGTGTCCACTGCGCTGGACGAAATGGGCGTCGAGCACACGCGCTCGCTCGCGCTGGACGAAGGCTACTGCCTCGACATCGCGCTGAAGCACAAGATCGCGATCGAGATCAACGACGCCGAGTGCTACCAGGTGCTGGAGGACCACGAGCCTGAGAGTGAAGCAGACAAGAAAGACTTTATCATCGCGACGTCGATGGACGAGAAGCCGTTCGGATTTGTGGACTTGAAGGCGCGCCACCTGGAGGAGCTCGGCTGGGTCGTCATCCAGCTGCGCGCCGACAAGTACCAGAAGCTGTCGAGCGTCGAGGACCGCGTGCGGTATCTGAGCATGCTGCTGGAAGTCGCCAACAACGCGCGCCGCCAGCAGCACCAATCGGAACTGGCGTCTTCTTCTTCTTTGAACTAAACTTAGAGACTTTCTTAGATTTTTGAGACGAAGTGCGCGTGATTGCAGACTAATAGACAGACGATGGAAGCACAGGACTGAACCCGGAAGCAGACGAAATAGAGCCAACCCATGTGGTGATGGTGACTTTATCTGATGGGATGGTGCGTGTATGGTATTCTCTATTCAGGTAGTGGGCGTGTGTTGGTTGTCTATGCATAAATGCCCTGTGTGGATGTATGACAGTGCACGCACGCATGTGTGTTCCAATACATGTGGCTCATGCGACTGCGGGTAACTTAATTCTGTTTCGACTTCTTCTTGCTCTTCTTCTCCTTCTTGGTCTCCACAACCTGCTCTTCCTCTTCTCCCTCCGCCTTCTCAACTTCTACGGCCTTCTCCTTCTTCGCCTTCTTCTTCTTGTCCTTCTTGTCCTTCTTCGCCTCCACCTCTTCCTCAACCGCAGCAGCAGACGCTTCCTCCTCCTCTTCTTCCACTGGCGCTTCCACCGCCTCGAGCTTTCGCTTCTTGCTCTTCTTGCTCTTCTTCTTCTCCACAACCTGAGCTTCTTCTTCCTTCTCGCTCTCCTCCACAGCAGCAGCAACGACAGCAGGCGCAGCCGCGGTCACTTCTTCTTTCTCCTCCTCCTGCTCGTCCTCGCTCTCTTCCTGCTTCTTGCTCTTCTTCGACTTCTTCTCCTTCTTCGCCTTCTTCTCCTTCTTCGCCTTCTTCTCCTTCGTGGACTTCTTCTCTTTCTTCTTCTTGTCTTTCTTGGATTTCTTATCGCTCACGTCACTGCTCTCTTCATCGTCGCTCTTCTTCTCGCTGTCGTCCTCGAAGCGCTTGTGGTCGTAGCCGCCCTCGCCCTGGCGCACGAACATCGAGTACAAACCGTTATTCGGCAGGCCGTCGGTGCGCTTGGCGCCCTTCTTGCCGATACCTGCGCCGAAACCAAGGCCACCCTGCGTATTCAAATGCAACCAACAGGATCAAACAGAGGAGTCAGCCACCAAACAACCACATGAACATGGAGTTCCAACACGCGTGTCCACATCGCTGCGTCATGCGCATCGCTGGCAGCATTAGCCAGTCAGCAGCCACAAGCTGCACACTCGCACTGTCACTCTGCTGGTAATCAACCAGTCTATCAATCAACGGCCACAAGCGAGATGCAGACGCATTGCGCATGTAAAAACTGGCACATGACAGAGTCCAGCCTGTCTGGTGGTCTGTACAGGAAATGCTTGGGTGAGAACGTACGCTTTTGCCGCCCGGACGCAGCTTGGAGAGCACTTCGTGCATCTGGATGAGCTTGTGGTCCTCCATCGTAGAGCTGTGTGGCTGAGTCTGTCTGCGTGTCTGCGTGAATGTACGTCGAGAGCTCTTGAGCGCTTCCTCGCTCGGCTTCACTTTTTGATCGATTGGTATTGGTTTGCGGCTCAATTTGCAAGCCAATCAATTCCTACCAGCAGTTTTTAACCTGAGTGTAATGAAAACACACTGCAATAGTGACATCAATGAGGTCGATTAAAACCCACTCGAAACTTGGAAGTAAAATAACCCAAAGACTGTCGTAAACAACAGCAGATTTGGGTAATGGATCCATGATCCATTATTTCGTATTGAAGGAAACACCTGGGTGATTATAACGGAAGTACAGCACAAACGAGGCTGTGCGATTTAACATAAAGCCGAATATAGCTGGAACAGACGGAACACTGTACCACATATTCAGAAACCTGGCCTCCTTCTCGTCTATAGGCAACCAGTCTTACCTACTGGCGGATTTGACTGGTCCTCCGCTTGTGCAGCACACCTTGCAGGTACTCATTCTTGCTGCGTGGATGTGTCTCGTGACGCGATGGCGAGATCCCAGTAATGCTCTGGTGTACCGATACGTACGCTCATGATTTCACCCTTGTCCCCGCCGATCCCCGGTCCTCGTGAATGCTTTGTTTCACCCTTTGTCCCCACCGATGAAAATCATCATTGTGGTTGCCAAATCTTCTGTGCAAGTGGATCATCAATCAGTACAAGCGATAAAACAATCAGTGACAATCATGGCGGGATAGAATGGAGGTCTTGCGAATGGAAGAGGGCCAGTTTTCCTCCACAGGTCCTCCAATAATCGCTCGGATTGTCGCTTTGTGAGCGAAGTGGCGGGCGAGCGCAAAGCGGTACGTTGACGATTGTAGCGGATACCCAGCGAAAACTCAATCAGCATACAATCATGTCAATCGATTAGACATCATTTTTTTTAATAAAGCGTTGACGTAGACAACCTGCTGCTGCTGCTGAGAGCGCCACTTGCAACCAACCAACTTTGCAGCACAAATTGCTTGCAGCTTGGACACCAACACAGCAGCAGCAGCTCACACAACACACAAGCGAGCGTCGGCAACGCAAGCGCACTCACGGCAGAGGCCCTGTCTGACATCGTCTGGCACCGGCAAGCAAAGCAATGCGCTCGTTGCCTACTGTGCAAAGCAAAGTCGCTCTCCATCAGGAAATCAATCCACGCTTTCTCGTTTGTTGTTCACGGGATCTTGTTATGTACACGCCTGGGGATCTGCTTGCAAGATCGCGCGCTCTTTCTTTTCTCATTCGAGGCTTGCTCATCTGCCTTTTTTGCATACACTTCAGGATTTAGAGCAGTTACTCTGTGATGATGTTGTAAGCTCAGACTGCTGTAACAACTGAGTCGTCAACATCAAGGCCCGAAAAAAATATAGTCAGTTCTCGATGTTTGGCTCATCCTCAACCATGCTGATTTTCTGTGAACCTGATCGACCTTTTTTGATGGAGAATCGGAGATCCCGTCTCCTCTAGCCTTGTTGGCTGACTGGCGATTGCCTTGAGTGGTCTGCCGCTGCCACTCTTTTCGGCTACATTCATACGGGTGTGGGTGGATCAGAAGAGATCAGATCACAGCACACGACACCAAATGCAGGCATTTCACCGAGTACATGTAAACAACAACAACAACCCACAGGTGCGCGGTCATGGTACGCGGTTTTTTCCCTTGTGTAGTGGCTACCTCGCTGTGATTCCGAAGCAGTGGGAATGTGCACCCTTTTCGCGCCTGTGCGGGAACTGCTGCCTCGCCTGCGCTCGCAGCAGCCCCGAGGTTGACGCGCGCATGTAAGACCAGCACATTGAAGTTATCTTTTGTTTCTTGGTCGAGGTGATGGCGAATATTGAGTCCCATGGAAACTGAAGTTGAGCAGCAGTAGCAGGCTTCGAATTCTCCTTCTTCCCCAGTGTCGAAATTAACAGAAAAAGCTAAGTGAGGATGGTTCCATCAAAATGGAGAGTGGGAGCACCAAGTCAGAAATACAGTGCACAGTTGCAGCGGTTCAGCTTGATTACCAGCGCCCTCGCGGATATTAAGTTGAACAGACCTGTTGTCAAGCTAGCAGAGCGTATATTAAACCACAGCTATCGCGTGCGCTGAATATTATATTGAATATGACCAAGTTAGATAGGTGATTGTTCTCTTTGGCTGGTCTCAGAGAGCTACTGTTGCGCCGCACCATTGGTCACGCCGATTCTATGACCAGCGACAGGCGCTCGCTCGCTCACACTCAACCATCGTGATGTGATGGGAGCGACCTGGCTTGCCTCGGCTCTGGCACGACCATACGACATCAGCATGGCCGCCGCCGCCCACTCAAGGCGATTGCAGCTCCTTTGTTATCCAGCCACCTTTCTCTCTCTCTGCGTCCGTCCTTCCCTCTCCGCTCCCTTCATTCACACTTACTCACTCACTTGCTCGCTCGCTCGTTCCAAGTCGCTCGCGCCCCTCGCCTTTTGCCAGCCGCCTGCGACCTCATTCTTCTTCTTTGTCCCCACAGAGCAAAGCACCAGAACCACTACACACACACCGTCGTTCCTCAGCAGACGCGTGTCGCTTCTTAATCTCACCCAGAACCAGATTTAACCCACACATACACAAACAAGATGGCGCAGCAGGGCGTTGACGAGACCACCCGCAGTCCAGTGGACTCGCACTACCGCAACTCGGAGGACAAGGCGCTCAAAATCGAGGTTGCCGCCGCTGGCGATATCGACAAGGAGCACAAGGAGCAGCTCGAGCGCCAGCCGCGCACCAAGAAGTTCTTCATCTGGCGCCTGACCAAGCCCAAGTGGATCGGCGCGATCGTCGGCTCGGTGATCGTCGCGATCGTGCTGATCCTCCTCATCCTGTGGTTCGCGGTTGCCGGTCCGATCTTCCAGAGCAACGCCGACAAAGTCAAGATCACGCTCAACAACCTCGACATCCTGAGCATCGAGAAGGGCGACGACGTGCGCACGCTTGGCGTGAACATGAGCCTGCGCCTCACGCACGACATCCACGTGCACGCGAAGACCGACGCGACCCAGGCCCAGCTGATGTTCGACGGCGAGGCGTTCGCGTCTGTAGACCTGCCGGCGCTCGACCTGAAGACCGGCAAGCAGGCGTACGACCTCGTGATCTCGGGCAACGCCGACGTGTCGAACACCGACGTGTTTGAGAAGATGGCGTCCGCGCTCGTGACGTCGCAGAGCATCACGGTGGAGGCGTCGGCGCGTCTGAAGGCGCACGCGTTCGGTCTGTCGAAGAGCGGCATCAAGTTCAACCGCAGCTTGAACGTGACGGCGCTCAACAACTTCAAGACCCCGGAGCCGGTGATCAACAAGATGACAGTCAAGAGCTGCGACTCGAAGACGATCCAGATTGACATCAACGCCACGATCGACAACGTCGCGCTCGTGGGTCTCAACGGCATTGGCGCGCTCAACCTGTCGCTGTACTACGAGCAGGAGTACCTGGGCTACGCGCTGTCGCTGCTACCAGACCTGGGCATCCCGCGCGGCCCAACGCAGCAGCTCTTCAACGTGGTGATGGAGAACTCGACGACCCACCTGCCGGTGATCACGAAGATGCTCAAGGGCGTGACGTTCGGCAACTCGCAGTTCTTCCTCACGGGCGACAGCGCGTACGCGACCGAGGCGGGTCTGCTGCGCGAGCCGCTCAAGGACCTCAACATGAGCATCTCGTCCAAGGCGAGTCTGCTCAGCAAGGTCGTGTTCAACTCGAACTGCGACCTCATCAAGCTCGCGCTCGGATAAGCGGGATGAGAGAGCAGCTTAGTAGAGGTTTTGTGCATTCTTTGTGGTAAATAATGAGAGACGAAAGAGAGGGGGAGAGATGTATTTACTTAAGTTCGAAGTGTGTGTTGTTGATGCAACTGTCATTTTTTCGGGTGGATCTGTTTTTGTGTGATCTGAACTTGAGATAGATTGCTTTTTTCTCACACCAACAATACATTTTTACTTTCAATTGTATATTCACTAAAAATATTTTATAGTCAAAATATTTGTTGCCTTCAAGCCTCCATTATTAGAAAAGTCTTCCCTTTGACTTTGGCTCCATTTCAACCAATACAATCATTAGAGAGAACAGCCCATCATATGCTCTTATACCGGGCTGATCTCAGCCAACCATCTCCGAGCACCTATGCTTGTACGCGTTCAAAGGAGAAAGCAGCGACTTGCTACGTTTGGCGTTGATTGAGCGCATGCTAGCCGCCAATTCATGCCAGACAGCCGCTCTTCTCTACAGTGAGCTCAGTTTGATCGACGATAGGTCCCCAAGCCACCCAGCTATTTCGCGTAGCTCTGGCTTGCTCAGTTTGGTCGAGAGCTGACAGCTTCGCCAGCACCCTCTGTTCACGCCTTTGCCCACGAAAGCAGACTGACGCGCGTACAGGCAACGTTCCCAATATTGAGCTCCAAAAAATGTAGGAAAAAACATTGAAATATAGAGGCATGTACATAATAGAGGTATAAAGATATGCAGGTTCGCTCGCTATCAGATCCACTCAGATAAGAAGTTGTCAAATTGATGGTGTGCAAACTCGAAGTCCACGCATGGAAATGATAAGCGCGCACAAGTCTTCGTCGAGAATTGCCGTGTG
>JAASFU010000449.1:0-22789 GCA_023333955.1 Globisporangium paroecandrum | reverse complement strand
CTTCATTGTTCCCCTTTCTCGATTGAGGCGTGTAGATCGTCGCTTGGGCGCTCTTTCTACCAAAGTACGAGCCGATGATGTTACCGTACGAGAGCGTCCCTACCCCGAGCTGGCGGCAGACTCGCTCACGAATTCGTGGTGGCGGAAGCTTGCGTGTCGAGGGCTTCCCTCTTTGTTCTTCTGTTGCAGGTATTTAAGTCGCATCACCGCAGCAGACAAAAGAGCACGGCGTGAGGTGCCGTCGGTCAACTGCTGGCCGATATTTGCTTCTCGCAGCTTACGCTCGGTGTCGCGTAGAAGCGTGAGATCAGTTGGTAGTCTTGCTTGTTGGTCCTTTTGTCGTTGAGGGACTTTGGGGTCAGCTGTCAGACGTGCCCGCCGAGTTGTCGCCCGTTCTGGTCGCTCTGGTACGCGCGCGTCCGCGCTGTCGTCGCCAAGCCATTCGTCCTCATCTTGCGCTTGCATCTTCTTTCAGTCGAAATTGTGAATAAAATAAAAAAAGTTATTGTTGGGTTACAACCGGGTTACACACGAGTTTATCTTCAAAAAGTCGTTCCAACTTTGCTTCGACAGTGAAGCCCACGCGACCCAGAGATAAAGTGCAGCAGCTTTCTGCGACTCGTAGCCGCGCACAGCTGCTTGCTCACACTGTCTATCGCAAAATTCGATGCAAAGCGATAGCGAGGCGTCATGAAAGCGCCGTCTTCATCGATGAAGACGCCCTCCTTCACGCCAACTAGTGAGTGCACAGAAGAGCTCCAGCATCTCTGTTTTTTGTATCTGAAGGCAGTGAACCACATGAAAAGAAGACGGAATGGGTGAAGAAATGAAGTGAGCGAGGCACCATCATTTATTGCATTGAACCAGGGTCAGGTCAGATCAAAAATGGGGCGAACCAATTTCTGACCTTGTTTATCTTGTAGAAAGCGATACAAACAAAAGACCAAATAGAGCAGCAGTCTGTATATTTGCAAATTATTTACTAGATCTGCAATGAATAAGCATGACTGCACGTATTATCGCAATTTTGTGATCCGTTTTACCACTTGCTTTAATTTCGGAGCGTGGTTATGGCTCAGATCGCAAGAAAAGAAGTGTTCAGACTGCACCGCACATCCTGTATTTTGAGCTTCAGTTTTTGGCTCATGTCTCCAGTTTACGCTGTAACCCACACCAACCCACCACCGGCACCATTTCTCGAATTGTATGTGGCCCACACATCGTAACCCAGCGTACCCTCCCCGCATTTCCGCTCTTTTGGGAAGGAAGGAGGACATGGGCGGCGCTTGAAGTTCACAATCCACATGCACGCCTCTCGCTCACACCATGGAACGGAATGGAAATTGGGCTTACGGATAGGCGAGCAACAGCTGAGGATTTCGCTCGACGACAACGGACAAAGCAAGACAATCAAATCTGCAGACGCACGACCGCGCAAGCGTTAATAGAGTCCAAAGTTCATGTTGTTGCCACTTTAAAAGGAGGCAACAACATGCTGCGACGTTTCGCAAAAAATCCACAGTTATGCGCACATCTACCGGACGAAACATGGCGAAAGAGAGAAGAGTTTACACGAGTCTGGAGGTGCTACTGACAAGAAGAGACTTTTAAAAGAGAGAGGCAGGCAGGCAGGCAGGCGTGTTACGGCATCATCTCCTTCTGACCTCTTCAGGCTATGTACTGCGGGCAACACATGTGACGAATGGGTAGCACTGCAACACCACTGCAACACCACCACCACCGTCAACAACATGCACACAACAAGCTGTTTTCGATGTGTTTGTGAATTGTTCTGCTGGACCACCAGACTGGCTATCTTCGCGTCGCTTCACAGGCGATCTCTTCTCGTCTGTTGCTTTTGTTTGAGCATCTTGCGCATTGCAGCTTCGTTGACGCGAGCGGGAGTCGACAGTCAACGTGCCCATCAAAACTCCGTGCTGGCGCACTTGTGTGCCAGTGCAACAGCCGCAAGCAGAGAATGTAAACAGGAGCACCTTACGTAACCAACCACTGCTGGCATTTCACTTGTTCCATTTCGCTCGCGGTGGTCTTTACAAGAGACCACAGTGGCGATGCAAGATGCTGCAACTCAGACCTTCACAACATGCCAACAAACAAACAAATCAACAAGCTCAACAACAAGCACCGAGTTGAGTTGCGCGACGGCGTGACGACAGCAAATAGCACCTGGCGACGCAAATGAGAGCCCAAGCCAGGCCACGCGGTGGCTTCCCTTCACATTGACTGATAAACCAAATCGGGAAGATCACTCACGTGATTCGCATCTGGTTATGGCGAGGGTTACGCCTGACGCTCTGCAGACTGGCCGGTTATGCTAGTGTTTGCTAGTTTGCGGTCGGACGGGATGGCCAGCCCATCCATCCAGATGGACCGGAGGATTACATGACACAAGCTCAGCTCCAAAGGTGCGCGTTTCTCCGCAGACCAAAAGGTTTTCCCTTCCCAGCGTACCCCCGACCTGCAACGCTGAACCGAGCCATACTCACGCCAATTCCGCAGGTCCACAACTTGTTTTTTGTATGCGACAGGTTCAGCTTCCAACTGTTGGAGAGTGGGCTTCAGGAGAGATGACCTCCTTTTTACCTAAAACGCTCGCTGGACCGCAGCCCTACCCCGCGCGCTAACATCTGGTCACACAGCCCAGCCAGCCCACAGTCCAGGTCTGGCCAGCTGGCCCCTTCCTTCATCCACGATCCAGCCAGCCTGTTGCCTGTGCGAGCCTCCACCACACAGACTCGCAGCACAGGCTGTGGTTACAGAGACACACTTTCCAACTGCCCTTCCGCGTCGCAAGCAAGCCGCTCAAGCCGCTCAAGCACGCAAAGCAAAGCAAGCAACTCGCAACCTCCAGACAAGCAAGCGTAACCCCCTCCTCCTTTCCTGAAGTAACAATGGCGGCTCTCACTCGTGCCTCCGTTGCCGCGGCCCGCATGCAGTCGGCGTCGCGCTGCCCGTTCATGCACGCGCTGCCGACGGCGCGCGCGGCGCTGCTGCCCAACATCTCGCAGCTGGCCAAGCTCTGCCCGCACATGTCGTCGGTCATGGGTATGGCCTCGGCCGGCGGCAACTCGTCGCAGGCGCACGTCACGGCCTCGGCTGCCACCAGCGCCACGCTGCAGCGCATCGCCGAGCTCAAGAAGAAGCAGACCCAGGCGGCCGGCCACGCGGCTAACTACTCGGCCGCGAACGCCGTGTTCCGCACGACGCCGACGTCCCAGATCCGTCTCGGCGGGCTCTCCAGTCGCCAGTACCAGCAGGGCTTCGAGGACACGATCACCAAGATCAAGACCGAGGGTCGC
Source organism: Globisporangium paroecandrum (assembly GCA_023333955.1). Classification (NCBI taxonomy): domain Eukaryota; phylum Oomycota; class Peronosporomycetes; order Pythiales; family Pythiaceae; genus Globisporangium; species Globisporangium paroecandrum. The sequence continues at coordinate 19,469 of JAASFU010000449.1, read as the reverse complement.
TACCGCGAGTTCGCGGAGCTGGAGCGCAAGCGCGGCCACTTCCCGCGCGCGACCCATTACGCCAAGGACGGCAACCAGAAGGAGGTGATCGCCTGGTGCAGCAACGACTACCTGAGCATGGGCCAACACCCGAAGGTGATCAACGCGATGCAGAACTACCTGCTGCAGACCGGCGGCGGCTCGGGCGGCACCCGCAACATCTCGGGCACGAACCACTACCACGTGCTGCTCGAGCAGGAGCTCGCAGATCTGCACCAGCAGGAAGGCGCGTTGCTGTTCACGTCGTGCTATGTGGCGAACGACTCGGTCATCTCGACGCTCCCCAAGATTTTCCCGAACCTGATCATGATCTCGGACAGCCTGAACCACGCGTCCATGATCGAGGGCATCAAGCACAGTCGCGCCAAGAAGTACATTTACCAGCACAACAACATGGTGTCGCTCGAGGAGCAGCTCAAGCGCGCCAACGAGGAGCACCCGGACTCGCCGAAGCTCGTGCTCTTTGAGAGCGTCAACTCCATGGAAGGCACGGTGGCGCCGCTGCACGAGATCTGCGACCTGGCGGACAAGTATGGCGCCATGACGTTCAACGACGAAGTGCACGCGGTCGGTCTGTACGGCGACCGTGGTGCCGGTATTGCGGAGCGCGACCACGCGCTGCAGCGCATCACTATGGTCACGGGCACTCTTGCCAAGGGCTTCGGTATCATGGGCGGCTACGTCGCTGGCTCTGCCGCTCTCGTGGACGCGATGCGCTCGTGCGCGTCGGGCTTCATCTTCACGTCATCGATCCCTCCAGTGCTCGCTGCGGGTGCCCAGGCGTCGATCAGCCATTTGAAGGAGAGCCAGGTGGAGCGCGAGGTCATGCACGCGCGCTCGGCGGAGCTGAAGAAGCGCCTAATCGACGCCGGTTTCCCTCTGCTGCCAAGTGTGAGCCACATCATCCCAGTGATGGTGAGCGACCCGGTGAAGGTGAAGGAGGCCTCGCGCATCCTGATGGAGAAGCACAACATCTACGTGCAGCCAATCAACTTTCCTACTGTGCCACGCGGCGAGGAGCGTCTTCGCTTGACCCCGTTGCCGACGCACACGGACGAGATGGTGGACAACCTCATGGCCGCGTTGGAGGACGTGTGGACCACGCTCGACCTGCCTCGCAAGTTCGTTGAGGCGGGCGACTACCTCCCAGAGGTGGGCTTCCGCAACATGCCGCTCCCGGAGGAGGAGGTGGTCGTGGAGCGTGAGGTGGAGGTCTACGCTTAATCCAATGGATGGACGAACCAAGTTCAAGCCATGAAGCCCAAGCGGCGGTAAGGAAGAAGGCGAGCAGTAAGAAAGAAAAGCATATCAAGAAGCGTTGAGAAGAATCCGAAAAAGCACGAAAACTCCATGATAATGAACAACAACAAAGCGATTCTGGGGACCTCTCCTCTCATGGAGATGACTCAACCCCATCCAACCAAAATGCATCTGACGTGTTTTCCTCCTTTTCATCATTTCTCATCTTTCAAATGTGAAAAATCACTTTTCGAAAGCTGACATCTCACTCCTCACACCTCTCCCTCTTCAAGGCGATCGCTGTGCTGCGATCGGTTTCTATAGGCAGCGAGTGACGACGCTTCTCAAAACACGGTGACTCATCTTCCAAATGACAAATGACGGCCGAGTGGAGCTGCCTGCCTTGCTTACCATCATTCCTACCTCCATCTCCGATTGCGAGCCATGTTCTTGCGTGGGCGAATTGAATTGGATTGGGCCAGCGATACAATAGTAAACAGCGAGGAAGAGAGCGACGGTCGGATTAGGACGAACGCGCGCGACGATGGCGGAAATGGACGTGATCGGTACGCTTCCTCTCTCTCTTTATGCATTTTTGACTGTATGTACGCACGCACAGGCTACAGACGTGCTTATAGTGTGTCTGCTTGTCTCTCCCTATCTCTGACAGGCGGAAAGCGTAAGTACAAGGAGAACGCGTTCACGGCCAAGGCGGAGAGCGGGACGCTCAAGGTCAAGATCCTGCGCAAGGACATGCGGAACGGCACCAGTGGAATGACTGTCGGTAGTGGCGATGGCGCAGGCGGCAGCGACTTTCTCGCAGCGACGTCCAAGCAGCAGAAACAACAACAGCAGGCCAAGCAGCAGTTGGAACAGCAGCAGCAGCGATCGCCCCCAAAGCCGCGTCCGAACCGCAAGCACGTGCCGATTTTCTACCAGCAGAAAACTCCAACGATGATGATGATGGACGCGCCCAGCAGCTCCACTGATGAGAGCATGGCCGGCGGTGCCTCGCAGTCCATGTCTACGACGTCGGTCGACTACAACGACCAGTCCGTGTCAGTGTCGTCCACGACGTCCCAGGACTCCAGCGGCGGAAGATTCTCGTCGCTGCTCTCGGGTCTGCACTTGGACTCGAACACCGGAGGAGGAGGTAGTGAACTGTCGCGACTCCCTCCACCTCCGGCGTCGAACCCGCTGTTCTCACGCAACGACAGCGACGGCTCGAACACTTTGGGCGATCTGCTGCGCCACTCGTTCCCGTCAGCGCAGGGTCCGGCGCCTCCACCGCCTCAACTCGGCAACTTCTCGCTCGCGTCGTCTATCCATCATCACCACAACCAGGCAGAACCGGCATCAGGTCTCCACCAACTCGCGTACGGATCGTCGCTGGCGTCCCTCTCGTCCGCCGCAAGAGACATCTCGAATAGTGAGAGCAACAACAACAATAACAGTAGTCACAACCAGCAGCAAGGGTACCGCTTCAACCCGTTCACAGCGCTGCAGAGCGCGATTGACGTCCACCAAGCAGCAATAGGCTCTTCTTCTTCTTCATCTCACGCCCCTTACCAGTATCCACACGAGCGTCACCAGAGCAACTCTGCGTACGCTGCACGACAGCAAGACAGCTCCATGGGCGACGACTCTTCTATGAACGACCTGGGTCCGCCTCCGTCCGCGCCGCCAGCGTTCGCGATCCAGAACTCGCTCATGGGCGGCGGCATCGAGTCGCAACCGGTGATCGCGAACGTCAACACGCACAACTTTGACTGGTCCAATGGCACGGGTCGCCCGCGCTCCGGGTCGCTGCCAAACATCCTCGAGGCCGGGCAGAGTAGCAGCAGCAGTGGGAATAGCAATGGTGGCGATGGCTCGAGTGGTATAGTGCCGAGTGCGAGCAACAGGCACATGTGGAAAGAAGTATAGGCCGAGAAATGGGGATGCCGATCGTTTTACCCCAGTGATCTTAAGTAACACAAAGGTGTTCTTGCTTGATAGAGGTAAGCCCCCACAACAGCAACGCCACACACAATAACCAGCCATGAACGAAGAAACCCAAATTTGTACCTAACATTAGTGAATGAGCAGCAGTAAGCCGCAGCGAGTAAGTAGCGCATATGCTGGTTCGGCATTCTCTCATAGTGACGACTCGGAGGTTGGAAGCCTTCTTGCTTGGGTGGCTGCAGCAATAGCTTCAGCAGAAGCAGCAGCTTAGTCGATGCGCGCGCAGGTCCAGAGGTCGTCGCCGAGGAAATGCACCATTTCGATGCCGATGCCCTTGTTCTGCTTGCGACTACAGTACAGCAAACGACACCAACAGCAAAGCAATGTGAGCATTACATGCCGCCTCTGCTGGCCATCAACACCGACAGCACCAAGCAAACAAACAAAGCGCAACGCACATCTCTTCGGTCGAGAGCGTCAGCACGCCTATTGCCATTGCGTGCTCCTTGCCCTCCGCCATGATGGCCACGGGCGTGCCGGCGTCCAGCTCCTCTGGCATCTCACCACCAGCAGAGGTCAGGCCCGGGCACATGACGTTCGCACCGGAGAGCACGAACGGGATTGCGCCTTTGTCCGCGCGCACCTGCTTCATGATGTGCGGGACTATAGTGTGCGTGGAGGACAAAGTAGCACGAAATAACATCAGTGACCATTACACCACGGTGTCTTCCTATACAGAAACAGGCAGTAAATGCGCTTGAAATGCTACGTACTCTTGTGCAGCAACTTGAGCGTCGGCATGAACGGGCCGTCGCGCTGGTTGTAGAAGAGCGGCTCGCCCTCGTTCAGCACGATCTGCACGTGGTTCTGGCTGGCAATCGACAAGCGCAAACGACACATACGACCATATATAGACAGATAGCCATTGTTAGTGATAGTGTGCACAACCAATCGTTCTTGAGCTCGTACTTATAAGCCGCTCAAACGGAAGCAATGCGCACCACTTGGCGACCACCATCGGCGCTTTCTTTGGCAGGAGCTCCTCGAGGTACGGCTCGATGTCCGGGTACTGCTCGAGGATCTTGGAGCGGATGGTGCGCTGCTGCGAGGACTTGACCTTGCTGCTAGTGCTCACGTTCTCCTCCACCGTGAACTTCTTGAACATGCTGCCTGGTTGGAGTCGGGGCTTGGTCGTCGGATGGATATGGGGCGGCGGATGTTCCTTGTTGCTGTGATGAACTTTTTGGTTGGAATGGAAAATGGGAGCTTGATTGACGGCGCTGCTATCCCTCTTTAAAGTGCATATCAAGGTGTGAAGTCTAATGTCGGTCGTTATCGCATGTGTGTTGATTCGAATTATCAAACCAGCTCCTGTAAAAAAGGTTGTATCGTCATTTTGAAGAGATAAATTGGGATACTCAGTTACGTTTCTATTTCTAATGTGTTTTTAGTGTACCCTGAGCGAGTTTCTAATGCGTAACCCGATGACGTACAGTTCCAGCCCAAATAATCCATAACGTACAGTTCCAGCCCAAATAGTGCCTCCCCGCTCTATTCCTGTTGGTCGTTCTCTCTCTTTCAAGCGGGTGTGACATGCCATCGAAACTGTTATTCACCTCCAATAATGTCTACGATGACTATGCAAATCTACAAAGGATACTTTGTACCAATGATATCAAACTGTAAAATAAGCAGCTAAGGAGATAAATTAACTACCAGTTGCCGACAAGAACCGCTTGACGCGCTGGTTCCCATTTTGACGGATTCTTTGCTTTCTGTGGCCGCAGGAGACACGCCATTCGGTCGGTCGTCCGCACTTGCGAGCTCCTGACAATCCATCCAAGTGTCCGTGCGTACGTCCATCCGCATCCCCAATCCAGCGACCGCAATCCATCCGCATCCACAGCGCGTTCGTCTGTCCGTCCGTCCGTCCACACTTGCTCATTGACTGCGTACCCCACAGACAACTCTTCTCCACCAGCTTCCACCTCAGTCCGCAATAATGGCATCCGCATCTGCACCAGCGTCGTCGTCCTCCGCGTCGGCCTCCTCGTCCACGTGGTCGCCTGATTGGTCATTCGTGGACGTGCGCGTCCCGCCTGGTGCGCTGGGCCTCATCGTGAGCAAGAGCGCGGACCCGCACGGCCACGTGGTCGTGGACGGCTTCCGGTCCGTGGGGCCGCATGGCCAGGTGGGCGTGCTGCAGCAGAACGGCCAGATCGTGCGCGGTAGCATCCTTTTGGGCGTGAACGAGCACGACTTCACGGTTGCAGGGCTCTCGTTCGACAAGATCCGCGAGATCCTCATCCACACGTCCGCCATGGAGCGCATCGTGCGGTTTCGTGTCCCACCTTCGTCCACATCCACGACTACATCCCCATCATCCGCGCCGACATCCTCATCCGCACCGGGAAAGGTGTCCACAACGACACCTCCCTCGTCCATGTCCTTGTCCGCGCGACGCTTTGAGGACGAGTACGTCATGGGCAAGGAGCTCGGTGCCGGGACGTTCTCTGTGGTGCGCGCGGCCACGCACCGCGTCTCCGGTGAGCGCTTCGCGATCAAGTGCATCAAGCGCGAGGAGCTCTCGAAGGATGACATCGAGGCGCTCATGCTCGAGGTGGCGATCCTCAAGCAGATGCAGCACCCGCACATCGTGAAGCTCTTCGACGTCTTCCAGGAGGACAAATACTACTACCTCGTGACCGAGTTCATGGCCGGCGGCGAGCTCTTCGACCGCATCGTCGAGAAGAACTTCTACAGCGAGCGCGAAGCCCGCGATCTCGTCAAGATCCTGCTCACCACGATCCAGTTCTGCCACGACGCCGACATCGTGCACCGAGACCTCAAGCCCGAGAACCTGCTGCTCACGAACAAGCAGGACGTCGCGGACATCAAGCTCGCAGACTTTGGCTTCGCGAAGAAGGTACAGGTCGACGGCGAGGGGCTCGCGACCGCGTGCGGCACGCCCGGGTACGTGGCCCCGGAGATTCTACAGGCGCGACCGTACGGCAAGGAGGTGGACATCTGGAGCATCGGCGTGATTACGTACATCCTGTTGTGTGGGTACCCGCCGTTCCACCACGACAACCAGGGCATGCTCTTCCGCAAGATCAAGACGGGCAAGTTCGAGTTCGACTCGCCGTACTGGGACAACGTGTCGGCCGAAGCCAAGGACCTGATCTCCCGGATGCTCGTGGTGAACCCAGCCGAGCGGTGGACGGCGGCGCAGCTGCTCGAGCACACGTGGATCACGGGCTCGAACGTCAACACGGTGCAGCTCACCGGCGCGCTCATCGAGCTGCGCAGGTTCAACGCACGCCGCAAGTTCAAGGCCGCGGTCAGCACAGTCAAAGCCACGATCTCGCTCACAAAGAAGCTCGCGCTGATGGGACTGAGTGGCAGCGACAAGACGGACGTGTCAAGTACCACGACATCGGCAACTGCTACTGCTAGAGTTGATTCAGAAGCGCCGAAGATTCCCGTTGTCATCCCTGCTCCTGCGCCGTCAGCGTCGACGAATTCCTCCTCTTCGGCCCCGATTCCTCCTCCAGCGGCGCCATCGATCCTGTGAGCGCGAAGCTAGCGTTCTCGCTGTAGTTAGCGGGGAGAGAATAGAGGAGCGAGCGCAGCTAACTCTTTCTCTCCCCCATTTAGATTTGCGAAGTCAACTTTTTCGAGTTGAGCTTCATCCATGCCATCAATCGATCAACCATCAAAAGCATCCGATGAACTGCGTGGTCTGTGTGGGCAAGCAAAGATTGACGAGAGTCTTTTGCAGACTCGGGTTCATTTTATTTTATCTCCTCAATGTTTGTTGACGCATTGACTGTATGCTCAGGTATAAGATCAAGATGCTTTTCTAGCACAAGGTACGACAATAAAGATCAGAGGCTTGAGATCTCTGCCTCCTCTGTATTTTTATCAACTTGGGCTGGAAATAGGAACGAAGAGAGAGCGAAAAGAAAAGCGCACCCACGCAGCGCAAAGAGCCTCTCGCTTCTCCTCACTCGGTGGGTTCAAGTCTCCAGCCACACAGCAGACTCGCCAAAGCCACACACGCTAGCAAAAGCGACAAGACCACAAAATCCGGCAAAGCCTTGAGGCAGCCACCCGATCAGTTCATCAAGACCAGACCCCCAACGCTAGAGCCAGAGTCTACGAGCCCCTCAGCTCACGCTACGATGTTCAAGCTCTTTGCGCGCAAGAAGTCGGACCTGTACGCCTCAAGCGACCAGCACGACGGCGCGATCTCCCATGGAAAAAGTCTGGTGGCTGGATACGGCAGCTTGGAGAATTGGGATGTCGTGCAGGTCGTGGTTCCCCCCGGTCCGCTGGGCATCGTGCTCGATGGCAACATCTTGAGTGCGGCGGTCGTGGACGAGTTCTCGGACCTTCCCGATGGACGCAAAGGCGCGATCGAGGCCCACGGTGGCGTCGTCAAGGGCAGCGTGCTCGTGAGCGTGAACGAAATCAATCTGCTGGACGCCAAGATGGCGCTCATGGACGTAGGTCACGTGCTGCGCGAGACCTCGCACTTGGAGCGCACGCTGGCGTTCCGAGTGCCTCCGCAGGAGCAGCCTGAAGCCTCATCGAACTCGTCCAAGAGCACGGAGAAACAGTCACTCTTGAGCCAGTTCCTCTCCAACTCGTCGAGCATTTACATGATCCCTGGCATGCAGAATGAAACCCCTCCGAGTACAACTCCTACTGCTACGGCGGCGACGACGACAGATCCACCACGCAAGCCATCGGTTCACAACATCAGCGTGGTTGCTGTGGCGGTGAAAGGACCGACGCTCGAGCCGCCTGTGAAGCAGTACCTCGGCGGCAAGTTCGTGTCGGTGGACGTACCTCCAGGGCCGATGGGACTCAACTTGGGCGGCGCAACGCACGACCGCGGCGTCGTGCTCGGCTTCATCCCCTTGCCCAACGGCTCGAAAGGCGTGCTGGAAACGTATGGAGGGATTAAAATCGGCTCGGTGCTGATCGAGATCAACGGGGAGAACGTCTCCAAGCTGTCGCTGAACGAGATCCGAGCCAAAATCGGCGCTCTCAGTGGATCACCACGCCGCCTGATCTTCCGTCTGCCTTCTTCTTCCTCGTCTTCCTCGTCAGCGTCTAAGCGCCAGCTGCAATCGGAGAAGAGCGCGGGCAAGGTCCGCGCCGCGTCGATGGTCAAGATCCACGTCAAGGAGAACCTCACGAAGCGCCGCAAGCTGGAGCTGGCGCTCGTGATGAAGTTCGACAATAGCAAGATCAAGCGCAAGGAGTGCTGGTTCATGGTGGACGCGCAATGGATGGCTCGCTGGATCGCGTTCGTCGGCCAAGACAGTCCGCTGCCAGGTCCCATCACGAACGAGGCGCTGTTGTCACCGGAGTGGCGAGATCGCCTGAATGGAGACATCCCGGGCGAGCCAGACACTCCGCGTCCAGGGCTCGAGCGCTCCAAGGACTATCGGTGCGTGAACCCGATGGTCTGGAGCATCCTATCGGAGCTGCACGGGCCGGGCGACGCTCCTGTGATCGTCAGGTACGTAGAAAATGATGATATTCGAAGGCGTCCATTTGAGGTGGACACTCGAATCCTCCATGTGTGTGATACCATTACTAATGATTTGCCGTCCAATATGTGATACCCGCATAGGTACGTCGTGGACATTACCGCCGAGACCGTGGACAAAGAGAGAGTGACGACGATCTTGCACGACCCGCAACCAATTGCTGCAGCGCTCGTACAGGAGCTGTTCAGCAGGTGTCGAACGGAAACCGTCGAGTAATAATGCACTACTGTAGTCAGAATTCCTCTACAGAGAACCATCTAGAGCGAGCTTGCTCTATTGAGACTCGATAGCTGCACACACAAACATGCTCAGGGTCACTCGACATACTCCGTCTTCAAGCATAACTATCTATTCCTCCTTTGCTTTGTCAAGTTTATCCTTTCTCTCTCTCGTATCAGAAATCCTGGATACTAATTTTGATGTCAATCCACGAGGTCATCGTGCGCATATTCTACGGGCTTGATCTGCTTCCCCTTGGGGCTGGAATCCAAAATCCGTGCCTAATGTCGTCAAAGTCAACCGAGATGGAGCCAACTGTGAGCACAGACAAGGTCGTCTGAGCTCCAAGGTGCTGACAGCTCATCAGAATATGCAGCAGCGACGAAGCTGAGGACCTGGCGCTCATAGTGTTCGCTCACGGTTGCTCTGTTTTGCTAGACGCTTGTTAACTTCTGGTATCCGATGCGGCACAATACGAGCTCACTGGGCCAAGACCAAGCACACCCATGACTGCGAGCTCCAGAGTGCTTCAACGTTGTGATCATCAGTCTTCCTCGACCAGCGAGAAAGCCAGGAACCCTCTCGGTGGTGGTCAACTCACTGAACTCTGTCACTAGTACTTCGTTTCTATTTCGTTATGCTCCTACACACACAGCTCGGTGCTCTCCCTAACTCTCGTACCCTCCCACTCACTCATCCTACTCGAGCGCCTGGGAGTAATCAACGCTCTCGCCTTTCCCTGCGAGCGCGTCGAGCGCTGCGAACGTGGCAGAGCTCGCGCAGGACACTCTGAGCATACAGCGCGTGCAGACTTCGACGCTCATCTCGCTCAGCTCCTTCTCGATCTTCCCTGCGGACAGGTACACAGTCTTAAATACCCGACAGCGCGAGCACACACGCACCGAGCAGACCTTGCAGCACTGTTTCTCCTTGGCGCTGGCGCTGCTGGGTAAAGAGAGACCGGTGCCGCCGCTCACACTCTGGTCGCACACGGCGCATATGGTATCTGATGGCGATGATACTGTCGAGCTGGAGCTGACTCGGAGTGTCGAGCCCAAAAGCCGCGTGAGCTTCTTCATCTCGGCGCAGTGTGCGTGCTTGCGGACTGAGATGGGCACCTCGGCGGCCGTACCCGTGACGAAACTCCCGAGCGCGCTGCCCTTAAGGTCGATGAATCCTTGGGCACACACCTTCACGCAGTTCTCCTTACGCTGGCGGAAGAACTGGTAGAACGACACTCTCCCGCGCACGATCTGGAGCTCATGGAACTCGCGGATCTCTGGGATGTCCACCGAGTGGTGCAGATGGTACCCGATGCGCTCGCCATTCGAGGTGATCGCGATCCCGACCGACTCGATCACAACGACGTCACGCGCACGCATGACCGCGCCGATGAGAAGCGAGTGGCCCTTGACAGCCCACTTGATGCTGAGGTCCCGGAACGGATCTTGCGCGCTCGGCTTGATAATCGACGCCAGCACAGCCCAGTCCACAAAGCCGTCGCCCACGTACGCGGACTTGAGCTGCATCTCCTCGGCGCTCGGACTCAGGAAGCCGTACATGACGTCGTCGAGGTTGCCCGTAACGGAGCCGAATGTGCGCATCTTGGAGAGGTCCTTGAGCTCCGCGGTGGTGCTGCTTTTGTCGGTGGTACTATTAGCAGACGAAGACGACGAGGACTCCGAGAGCAAGGAGCTACTAATAGTGCTGCGGTCCGCAAATGACTGGCGGTCGCGGTAGACGCAGACGTCGTCGCGCTACTTGATCTTCTTCCAGCGGCGCTCGCCCACGACGCCATTGTGCACTGTGAGGAGCTCGTGGTACTGCTGTAAATTGGTCTTCACGACCACCTCGGCGACAGCTGCGAGGCTGTGCTTGTTCTCAGGGGAGAGCAAGAGCGTCGGGAACGGGGACTTGGGGAGTGGGAACTTCATCGCACCAAGCAGAAGAGTGCGGGCTGCCCGTCAACTTTGCAAATGACAAAGTGAGTGAGTGAGTGAGATCCGATGGGCAGGATGTCCATTTTGCGAAGTGCCATCCATTCGCTGTCATGTGTTGTAACCACACGAATGAATACAGAGAAGAGGTGGGGAAGGTGTGAAATGACAACTCCACGCTATTACAGTAATTGCAGGCCATCCTCACGCACCCGTGTGGACCGCATGCTGAAAGTGCGCAGACAGAGTTCATGGAGCGAGCGCCTTGGCTTCACTCGCTCATCCAGGATGGTTAAACTAGGGAATTCACTCGGAACTGGGTTCCTATTTATCCAAATTGAAGCGAGTGTTTTAACATTTCAAAGTGGAAAACTGAGATTTGCAGACGGGCTGCCTCGATCTTGCTTGATCAAGAGCTCCGTCGACCGAGCGGTATTTGAAAATACATGGAGACGTATAGACGCACTCAGCAGCAACACCACTGAGGTGCATGGAAATCAGCGTGTCTCATTGACTTCGTGGCTTCTCTCCAAAGAATTCTGTAGTCCAAAACATCCTCCTCCGCGCGGGCGAGTCTAAAAGGCCGGGGGACAGATGGAAAGCAGCCCTCGGCAGTCGTCAGTCATCATCAAATCAGCAAGGAAGCGTCTAATAACCCTCGCAAGCATCGCTCATCTGATCGAGGAATGATCATGCATTCCTGTACCTGTACCTGTGGTGAAGGCAGCCTTCCTCTATTATTTCGCACGTCACTCCATTTGTTGTGGATGCAACCACATACAAAAGAGAGCAGCGCTCGCGCTGCAGTGCGATAACCGCAAGCGCATCAGACCAGATTTCGGTTCTTCTCTCAGAAGAGACGGAATCTCAGAAGTGTGCAGTCGAGTCCTGTTCAGCAGGAGAGACGAAATCTCAGAAAGACACCAGTACGCTCACGACGTTGTGTTGAACCAAACACGTCTTGAGCCATTTTCATTTACATTGGCTCAACACACGCACTCTAATGCGGTCGGTGGTCGTCAATCTCAGAGGGTCCATTTCTATGTTGTCCAAATCCAGACTTGGTGACTAGTCCATTTTGAAAAGCCTCAAGATGGCCAAGCGCGTACTTAGATGAGTATATACTGTAAGTTATCCATCCGCCCTCTGCCAACATCAATATTCCAGCTGGATCCTGAATGACATTGGACGAGATCGAGCAGGAGCCGTCTCCAGATCTTCCGCGCGCTGCGCTCGAGAAGCGCGCGACGACGGCCAGGAGTGGCACTAAAGATGCTGCTAGTGCTGATCCCAGTAGCAGTGCTAGCGGCAACGCAAAGCCCCGCCTGCAACTGCTGCTGGAGCACGCGTTCGGGAAGCAGATGCTCGAGGGCCGCGACGAGTGGCGAGATGTCGCAGACGTGATCCGCTCGAGCTTCCTCGTCGTGGCTGAGGAGCTCAAGCGTCACGACAAGCGCCTACATCTGGTCGAGGCAAATAGTAGACACCATTATCACCAGCAGTACGCGCGTGATACAGAGGTACACCAGCAGAAAGAGAGCGATATGGAGAGTCGCTGGTGCGTGCTGCAGGCGCAGATGGCGCTCTTCGGCAACGAACTCCAGTTGCTTACACAGCAGCTCCAGCAAATGGAAGAGCGTCAACACATCGTACAGGAGCAACTCGCTGTGAAGGATGACCTCGAATTGGGGAAGACCACTGGCCAGCGTGCTGAAGAGAGGCATGGTAAGTAGGGGGTAAGCAGAGTGCATCCATTGTTTTCTATCAGAAGTCCTGACTCTGGGATCCACTTGGTTGTAGCGCGCTTGAAAAGGAGACTGGCGCGTCTAGAGGCAAACGCAAAGTATGCTATAGAGCGTGCTGAAAATGTACAAAGCTCCGTGCATACTGTGGAGAGCAAACTCGGCGCCGTCGCGACCGAATTGCGGGATCTCAAGCAGGTCGTACACGATAAAGTAGCTCCGAGACGAGGGAGTTTGGAGGACCAGGTCAGCGAGTTGCGTCTGCTGTTGCACGGCGCAACCAAAGTCACGGGCAACGCTACTGGTGTTTACGCATGCAGTGACCTGACGGCGCTTGGCGATGAAAGTCTGCGGCATCTGGACAAGATCCGAGAACTTTTTGCTGCGCAGACGCAGTGTAAGCAGGAGATCCGGAGGCTCCAGCACACGCTCGCGGCACACGATCAGCGCACGGTGGCGCAAGCGAAGGAGATCAAGCGGCGCGTGGCAAAGATAAAGCATCGAAGCGGGACTGCTGCGAATCAGGATTGCAACACAGTTGTCAAAAATCAAACGAAGCCACCCTTTATTAGCGTGGAGACTCGGGATCCACGGCCATTAAGTCAACCGAAAGATGTGCCAAAGACTGATCTCCCAGTCCAGGATGTCCATGTTATCGATAGTGAGCAGATCCGACCACCACCTCCACCTGTGGTTGCGGCAGCCTTAGTCTCTGGGTCGCATGCTACACTGAAGCAGCGATTTGCAAAAGTTCGACAGAAGCAGCAAGAGAGCCTCAATCAACTGCGAGAACAACAGCATCAGCACCAACAGCAGCACCAGGTGTGATGATCAAGAAAGACCACCAAACGTATTTTTATGAAGAGAAGCGAGTGCTGCTGAGAAACATGAGCGGGTGTTCTGGGTCCTCGAGATTTTGAAGATCCTTTTTCGACAGAAATCGCTGAACGCCTTGAGCCACGAGCGTGATCGCTTCGTGTAGCGTCAGCACGTGAGCGAGCTCGAAGATGCGCAAGCGAGCAGCCTGCCAAATGAGGTGCGTCGTCATCAAGGACTGACGTTGCGCTGCTTCCTGGGCGTTCTCTGAGCGCTGGCTCTGCTGTTGCACTTGTTGCTGGAAAGCGTTGGCGCCACACGTGAGCGTAAGCACCCACTGGTTCAGAACTGCAGCGTTTGGTGCAGCAAAGATCATCGTACCAACTTCAACTACCGATCTACCTCCAGACTCTGGCTCGCCCTTGAGCTCTTCTTCTTCGGCGTCGTTTTGATTGAAGCCTGAACCGCGAAGTTGAAGCGCAAAGCTAAATCCAGGCGACGCGCAGACGGAGATCTGGTGAATGTCGACCAGAGCCACGCTCCCGAGGACCTTCTGCTGCTGATCTTCTTGATTTTCGTGGTCAAGTCGCAGCACTTGGAGCCTCGCGCCGTCTCTCATGAGCTGGAGCACGACTCGCTTCCTCGAATATCCGTCTGTCGCTGCTGCGGTGGAGCAAAAGTCGAACTCGTGGCCGCGCTTCGCCTCGTAGACGCCCTGGAGATATTGCTCCTGAGATAAAATGGATAGAACGTTGTTGTTTACAAGTCGGAAGCTTTTCACAGTATGCAGCCAAATAGTAGGGATTGTAAACCTGCACGTGCTGGATGCGCTTGGGCAGCGGTGTCATCGCGACCTAGAAATTGTACAGCAACCCATGAGAAATCAGGTGAGCGCACAACCAGCTCGACGTTACCCCTGGATATGATTTGTTTCGTAACGAGTTGCTCGTTTGAACGTGTACCTGTGGCGTGAGCTCTTCTTTCCATTGCATCAGCTCCTGTCATTAGCAAAGCCACTCGAGTTATAATTCATCATTCTAAACACCAACCACCACTGCACCATCACAGGCATGCTTTGTAGAGAAAGAGTCAGAGCTTCTCCCTCAAACTCACATAGAAAACCTGCTGCGCTTTGCGAGGATGCAGCGGCAGCTTCGGGATCTCGTTTTTCGTGCTTGCGGTCTCCATTTGCACCACACACTGCACCAATTCAACCGAAATGCCGAGGTGAGAATCTAATGCGGTCTTCTAATGGCCTTGATCCGGCGAAACGTATGGAAATGGACGAGTCTGCTTTGTCTTTAACGTGTTTGGCTTTGAGGAGTCACTCGCTCGACTGACTGACTGACTGACTGGTCTGTCGCTTCAGCTCATAAAGAAAGCTCCCAGCGACGCGCGGAGCTCAGCAACAGGCGCCATTCTGAAGAGAGAGATTATGACCCCGAGATTCCAGTTTGACGACGCGAAGCTGACGGTTCTGCAGCATGCAGTGCCGCAGAATCTGCAGATCCTGCGCCTGCGGCTGCGCTTTGGACTGCCTCAGACGCTGACGCTCGGCCAGCGCTTTCGCATTTCGCTCGAGCTGGTGGACGAAATGGGGCAGTCGGCGACAATTTCCCAGGAGCTCTTGAGCCAATGGAAGATTCACATCAGTCACGAGCCCAGCCGCTCTTCTGCCGGCCTCAGTGTTGAACTAAAAGCCAACCCACTCGCCACCAACAGCTCGACCAAGCCCAGCAGAAACACGTGGAACTTTGATGCGGAGTTTGGTCTCAGCACCGAAGTATACAAACAAAATCAAGACGAACGCGCTGAGGACCAGGACCAGGACTTCATAGCCACGACCATCTTACTACAGGTCCAGGCAAAGGGGCGAGCTTTAGCAGATGACGAAGAGACCGAGTTTCACCGCGCGTTCCAGCAGTTTTGCCTGCACAGCACGTGGATTGACGTCGACACTCTCGCTCTCCCGCTTCAGTCCCAAGTCCTACGAGTGCTACTGCCGTTGTCATCAGCAAGGAAGCGTAAAGGCCAAGGTCACGAGCCAACCACGAACTCGGTGACGAGCAATCTATGTAGCCGCGTGTTCTCGATCAGCGGCCCACTCATCAAGTCGAAGATTATGCTCGAGTCACCTGTCGAAGGAAAAGTGATCGCGATCCAGGAAAACTACGGCGACACCATGGGCTCGCACATCTGGGACGCATCTATTCTCCTGTCGTTTGCACTCTACAAGGCAGGGCAGTTCCCCCACAAGTACATTGAGCAACACGCTCAGCAAGAGCGACGGGGTACGCACGCTATGCTCGAGCTCGGAGCTGGTTGCGGACTCTTTGCGGCTGTGTACTCGACTCTGTGCGATTCTGAGGCGCAAGGTACCGAGAATACTATGATCCTCACTGAACGCACTGAGAGTCTTGAGCTCCTCAGATCCAATCTGCACCACAATAGCCAAGGGGTTGAGTCTGGATCTGGAAAAGCCCAAAAGAAGCAGATCCAGTTCTTGCCCTTGGTATGGGGGACGCCCGTAGACGCGAAAGCAAATATTCCACGCATCGACACGATATTCGACGCCGATGTGCTCTACAACTGGAGCGCTCACGAGCCACTGCTGCGCACGATGGATGAGATCGTCCACCATCGCCGCGGATGTGGTGGATCAGCGCCTGAGGACTCGGTCTCTGTCGTCATCGCCCATAAGCACAGGGGTAAAGCCTCATCTTCGTCCGTTTTGATAGAGAAGCTTATTCAAGGTGACTTCAGCACCAGCAGCAGTGACGCCTGTTACGAACCACCTTCCGCAGCAGGCAAATCGTGTCAATGGGCCAACTGGTGCGCCACAAGGGCGGCGCGACTGGGAAAAGTGGATTTATTACGGCTCACACACAAACCTGAATCTTAGGTAGACGCGTAGTGTCAGGCGTCAAGTTCCGATTATCAATAGTAGAAGAGCAGCTAAAGTGGTAATAGTAGGCGATGACTGACACACACTCAAATATATACACGGAAGACACGAGGCACATTACGGGCTGGGTAGAACGGCGCTTTACGCGTGCTTGACACACTTGTCCCGTAGTTCGTTGGCGAGAATCGCAGCTTTCAGGCTCGGCTCCTGCAGAATCAATTTCACCTCCGTCTCGCCCACAGCCTCGGCATCAATGTCCAATTTGAATCTGTCCAAGCACAACACACGCACGTAAACAGTTAAGCGAGACTCACGTTAGCACGTTGTTCACAACTTTAAAGGACCACATTTTATGATAAAGGCACCAGACAGTACCTTGGGAGAATCGGAGCCTCGCTCGTCCCGTGGAGCTCGACGAAGAGGCACCAGACCATGGGCGTGACGCATCGGTAGTCCTTCATGAGCACGAGCCCTTTCTGCGGCGCGTCTGGTCGCCCAGGTACTTTTGACTCCAAGCGGTCGTGCCACTCCGGCTCGAGCAGCATTTCATTCGTGACCGGTCCTGGGGGTGGGCCGCCGCGCGCCGCGAACTCTACCCAGCTGTTCATCCAGTGTGCGTCGATCACGAACCAGCACTCCTTGCGCGTGATCTTGGCCTTGTCGTACTTGACGACCAGCGCCAGCTCCAGTTTGCGGCGCTTGTCCAAGTCTTCGACGAGAGGCACGGGCACTGCGCGTGGGGCTGGGGCTTTTGTGGCCCCCGCTCCTTGCGCGTGCGGCGGCAAGTGAAACACCAGTGTGCGAGGCACACCACTGAGTTCGCCCAGTATGTCGTGTATCTCGTCCAGCGTCGACTTGGACACGTCGTGGTCGTTGATCTTGATGAGCTCCGAGCCTTTCTGCACGCCGCCGTGCGCCTCCAGCGCGCCAACGGAGCCATCGGGAAGCGGAACAAACCCCACGACCACTGCACGGTCAAGGATCCCGCCGTCCAGGTTCAGTCCAAGCGGTCCAGCGGGTGCTTCAACCGTCACAAACTTGGGCTCCTCTGTAGCCTTGGGGGTCGAAGGTCCAAAGAGCAGCGTCGACGCTCCGGCGATGCTGGTCGGCGGCGTAATGGAGATCTTGCTGAACTTCATGCTCGGCATATTCGGCATGTTGGGGAGCGCCGGCATTGTGTACCCGCCGATCTTCCAGCCTTTCTTAGTCGTGGTGCTGGTCGTCGTCGACGACGTACTCTTCTTGGAACTCGTGCTGCTGGTTCTCGAGACCGTGATCTTCGGTGGCGTCTCCGATGAGTCATCAGCATGGTCAGTGAGCTGGTCGTACGCTCCTTCGAGTTTTTCGGTGCTCAGTGAGTCCGGTTGCAACTGCGTATGGAAGTCCGGAAGCTCCACGGACGCGGGGCTCACGGCCGAGAGCTCCTGCGCGAGCTCGGCGTTGCTCCACTCGGCCTCCTCCACGAACAACTTGGACGGCGTCGCGCTCTGCACCACGGACACGGGCACCTGAAACGTGAGCTCGCGCTCGAGGTGGCTCGTCTCGCGCAGCACCTGTCCGATCTCGCCAAACGACATGTTTTCCTCGGTGAGGTCGTACTGGTTGACGCTGACCAGCACGCTACCGGGGAGCACACCGCCGTGGAGCTCAACTGCACCTTTAGAGCCCTCTGCGTCCACTGGCGCGAAGCCCTCGAGCACGGCGGCGGACTGCACGGCGCTGTCGAGCAGGATGCCGAGCGGTCCCGGTGGCACGGTGACCACCACGAGCTGCCAGTTGATGTGCGCGTCTGTGAACTCCTCACCGGCGGCAGCATCGGCAGCATCGGCAGCGCGCGGGGGCGAGAGGCCGAGCATGGAGCCCGAGGATTGCGAGTGCAAGGACGACTTGGCGGCCGTGGGGCTCGTCAGCGCGATGCTTGAGAGCGACTGGGCGGCGGACGTGGGGGAGAGCGCCATTGATGACCAAGTGGCGCCTGATTTGCTTCTTGTGCGGAAGTGGGTGAAGAGCTCAAGCGAGAAGCGGCGGTGGGGGTACGATTGAAGGGGTTACGGGTGGGTTACGGAAAAAGCGTTCTCTTCCAGATCAGTGCGACTGGTGCGAAACCTTTTTGAAGATCAGAACGTTGCTTTATAATATGTTACATAGTAAATCCTATGTATGTGAGAATATCTATTATGTGATATGTTATTTATGCTCTGATGCGTGCAGTCATGAGGTGGGTGGGAGAGGTTGCTTGGGATGGGAAAGGTAGGTGGGTGGGTGCATTTTTCACGCGAGTGACGCTTACTTTGATTCGTATGTACAATCATACGTCACTAAAATGAACAAACTCACAAAACTGACGGAAATGTAGCCATTTTCGCGAACGTGAATGACACCCACAGGTTCACTGGTTTATCGATGCAAGCACTGGTACATATGCAATACAACCTACTGATTGTTCAACAGACTGACCAACCACACAGCTCTACTGGAAGACGTCAACAATCTATCTCAAGAGCAGGAGTGGAAACCCTTCCTTTCCTTCTGGTGCGAAGTCCAATCACGCAGTCTGCACCATCCTTCAGCAGGATGTATGCCATCACATCGGTCGTACAGGTATGGTGATATCGGCGGCAATCAAGCGAGTTGGACAGGCAAAGGTCACGTAGCAGGGCCCTCGCCGTGCTCCGATTGCACGCTCGTCACGAGGCTGGTGCTCCGAAAACTTGGAAGGCACAGGGCGACCGACGTGATAAGAAAGCAACGATTCAGTAGGTACAAGTGCAGTCATCGATCAAAGTCACGTTCCGAAGACCACATTCTTTATGTTAAGCTCGCGTATCTCCACTTGCTGGTACATTCATACTGACTCAATCGGTCACTATTTATCTCTCACTTGTATGGAGCTCCTTACTCTTCTTCTGTGACCAAAGCATGGGGACGCGTCTGCTTGAAGGTCTTCATCGCGTGGCCGACTTGCGAGAAGCGCACGACCCATTGGCCGATGAAGTCCGGCACGAGGTACATGAGCACTTCCAGCAGGTTCAGGATCGACGGCATCATGAGCCGGAACTGGTTG
>JAASFU010000448.1:0-22819 GCA_023333955.1 Globisporangium paroecandrum | reverse complement strand
GGCTGGTGTTTGGCTGAAACTTCGAATTTGGAGGCGCTGAGCACACCAGATCGAAGCCGAGATGGTAAGCTTTTAGATGGTGCGCCTAAATCGCGATTCGTACTTAGGTTAGTTATGATCATTTCGTTTGCCGCAGTCTCACATGCATATATCGAGCGTGGCCTTGGCAACAGTGATGTAGATCAGCACTTCGAAAAACGAGCACCACTCGTGCTCGTGAGGGTATCCAGTCCTCGCACAATAGCCAGTCATCAGGAGCTCGTCGCACGGGCCACTCAGGTCTGGGAACATGTACACGTTCACGAGTCTGCCCAAGTCACTCGGCAAGGGTCTGTCGATGTCGTTTGTGCTCTCCGCGATCACGGCAGCGGTCTCTTCAATGAGATCGGTGGCCTTCTCTTCCAGGATCGCGGCAGTGCTGACGAGGGCAGCTCTCTCTTCCTCCTTCCTGGACTTGAGGAACGCCACGTAGCGGCGGAGCTGCTTGATGGCAGCGTCGGAATACTTCAGATGGTGAGCCATGCCCAGGATGGGGGTGGTCGGGGTCGGCGTGGACCAACATCAACGCCAGGGCTAGATCTCCCGGGTCCCGGTGTCCAGCAGTCATCTTCGCAGTGCAAGGGTTTTTGTCCAATGTGGCTCCTTGCGCTGCTTTTGCTCTTGGGATCAGATTTACTCAGATTGTGCCCGTGTTGCTGTCCCTGCCTTTCTTTGTTGGTGTCCCTGGTTTCACTAGGCTGCCTATCGGTGGAGGATCAATCCGATAGAAACAAATAGAAACCGAGGGACATCAACAAAGAAAGGCAGGGACAGGTTACATGGACACGAAGGGACTCAGATCTGAGTCCATAGACTCAGATTCATCGATCCTTTCGATTCGCGTTGTCACATGCCCTTTGTCATCGCTTGCTTCATCCATTTCATCCATCATTCGCTAATTCGCCGTCTCCAGCGCCAAGCTCCGCTCCGCACTCTGCTTGCTTCCCTGCGTTCCTGTCCGCTCCACCCACCACCACAATGCTGCGCCGCGTGCTCTCCCATCGCCATGCCACCATTGCCCATGTGCATGCGTCCACCAAGCGCGCACTGCTGCTCGCATCGTCATCGCAGTCGCACTGCTTCTCCTCTGCGTCGTCGTCCTCATCGCGCCTGCTCGTGATCAACGCCGGCAGCTCGACGCTCAAGTACAAGATGTTTGCACTCGACGGCAAAGACAGCAAGAGCGGCGTCGGCGCGCCGATCTTCTCGGGGCTCGTGGAGCTCTCGAACGCGACATCGAAGGAAGGCCGCATCGTTCACCAGTGCCTCGCGACGGCCACGAAGGAGGAGGTGCGACTGGAGCTGCAGACCCACCGCAGCGCGCTCGAGGAGGCCGTGAAGCGCTTCTTTGGCGACAGCAGCGGCATCCAGGCGATTGGCCACCGCGTCGTGCACGGCGGCGAGGCGTTCCACGACGCGATTCTGATCGACGACAAGGTCATCGACGCGGTCAAGGACAACATCAGCCTCGCGCCGCTGCACAACCCGGGCAACCTGCTAGGCATCGACGTCGCGACTGAGGTCTTTGGCGCATCGACCCCGCAGGTCGCGGTGTTTGACACGGCGTTCCACGCGACGATGAAGCCGCACGCGTTCCTGTACGCGGTGCCGTACAGCTTGTACGAGCAGCACGGCGTGCGCCGCTATGGGTTCCACGGCACGAGTCACCAGTACGTCGCGCAGCAGGCGTCCAAGATCCTCGGCAAGCCGCTGAGCAAGACCAACCTGGTGACGTGCCACTTGGGCAACGGCTCGAGCATGGCGGCGATCCGCAACGGCAAGTGCATCGACACGACGATGGGTATGACGCCGCTCGAAGGACTCGTCATGGGCACGCGCAGCGGCGATGTGGACCCGGCGCTGCACGCGTTCCTCACGTCGCACCTGAGCATGACGATCCAGCAGGTGGACAAGCTGCTGAACAAGCAGAGTGGACTCTTGGGCATCTGCGGCGACAGCGACATCCGCAAGATCCAGGACCGCATCCGCAGCGGCAAGGAAGCAGACGGCACGGCGCA
Organism: Globisporangium paroecandrum; assembly: GCA_023333955.1. Lineage (NCBI taxonomy): Eukaryota > Oomycota > Peronosporomycetes > Pythiales > Pythiaceae > Globisporangium > Globisporangium paroecandrum. The sequence goes on along the minus strand of JAASFU010000448.1, from coordinate 20,762 downwards.
GGCGGACCTCGCGATGAACGTGTACGCGCACCGCGTGCGCAAGTATCTCGGCGCGTACTTGCTGGAGCTCGGCTCGAAGATCGACGCGATCGTGTTCACGGCGGGCATCGGCGAGAGCTCGGCGATGATCCGCGAGCGTGTGTGCAAGAATCTGGAGTTCCTGGGCATCAAGCTGGACCTGGCGAAGAATGCCAAGTCGATGCTCGGCGCGGGTCCGATCGAGATCCAGGCGGCCAATTCGAAGACCAAGGTGCTCGTGATCCCCACGGACGAAGAGCGCAGCATTGCCGAGCAGACGTTCGACATCGCGTTGCGAAAGTAAAGACAAGAAGAATGAAATGGAAACTGTGTAGTTTTAAAGTGAAAACGAATCGATCGATCGGTCATTCGAATCGCGCGCCACGCATGATATTTCCACGTTTGATTCACTCATGCGCATACTGCACCTAGCCTCACGTGATAAAATGCACAACAGTCATGAGAGTAGCTTAAAGCTGCACTTGAGTATAGACTTTTGGTGCAATGGCGCATGACGACTGCATGGGTTGATTATTCGGACGCCATCCTTCATTGATTTCGCTCAACTTGTCTTCATAATTACATGCATTTGGGTAGTAAGCAACCGCTCACTTACACCTTTTACATATCTTCGTCCGCGACACCACACATGCGCTTGCAGCAGGATAGCGCGATCTTGCGTCCGTACGGGACGTACGAGAGCGTGTACCAGACGAGCGCGACGAACTGCGTGATCACGCAGATGAGCACGAGCCCCACGCGGTGCGGCACGTGCGGCGAGAAGCAGAGCGCGAGCGTCAAGCCGATGAAGATGATGTACACGATCGCGGAGATGCGGCGCTTCGCATGGAACATCGACTGCACCTGCTTGCACGGCCCGACGAAGAACATCGACGAGCCCAGCGACAGCAGGTTGCCGATCGTGTACGCCATCGCAAACGGTCCCGGGTTGCCGTGCACGAGCTTCGCGAGCCGGAACGTCGAGCCGAGCGAGAGCAGGAAGCCCAGCGTGAAGCACGTCACGCAGCCGATCACGCGCTCCTGGTACGTCAAGCTCGGGCAGATCGTGTTGAGGTCATCACGGAAGCTCGGCTCGCGCTGTTGGCTCTCGGGGTCCAGCAGCTTCTGCTTCTGGGAGCGCAGTCTGTCCATCATCGTTGCTCTTGGTGCGGCAGTGGGTCGTGGTGATAGAGAAGAGATCAATCAGCTGCACAGGCGTTGTTAGCACGTGAGCGGGCGAGTAAGCCTGCAGATAGACAGCGAAGAAGGGGAACTGCGTGTGGTGCTGCCGCTTTGGCTCGTCGTCTTCTGGTCTTCTTCGGGCTGACAATATGGCTTGACTGAGATCCTTCCGTTTTATGGCTGTCTGTGCTCAAAGATGTGCCTTACTTCCGTTTTTGCCACCAGGAGCTCCTCATTTCTGTCAGCATCTAGATTGTGCCTTTAGCTAATGGCTCTCTTAAGTGCGCAAAAGGGTCCAGTATTCGAGGCAAGTAGGGTGAGATTAAGTTCGCATCCATTCAAAAGCTCTCCTTGCCCCACCGACTGGACGGCGGCAAAGTCCGATACCATTTGCAAGCCAAAGCGCGTGCGGAAGGCCAAAGGGAAGGGAGAGCAAGGAGGACGGACGGACGATGGCGCAGCTCCAGGAGGCGCAGTTCGCGTGCTTTGAGGACGAGGAATTCGACAGCAGCAGCAGTAACAGCAGTAGCACCACACTGCTCAACGGTGGCTTCGGTGGCGGTGGCGACTTTGCGCTCCAGCACCAGCAACACCAGTCGGGGCTCAAGACGTTCGCGATCGCCGAGCCGAGCGGCGTCGCGCGGGGCCTCCCACAGAAGAGTTTTGCGAGAGGTGCGCTTGTTTTACGGTTTACACGGAAGAGCGTGCGAAAGAGCGATGTGCTGACGTTGCTGTTATTATTGTTTGGTGTGGGGAATATGATATGTGTGTTGTTATTGCTTAGTGCGGTCGTTGGAGTGTTCTGGATCCGGCAGCTTCTACTTCCAGAATGAAGCGCTCAAGGACCGATTCGTCTGGTGCGTAGGACGACTACGCCTTGCGCTATTACCTGGATCGGTTGAGGCTGACGCCGTGTTGTATGTAATGATGTATGTATGCGTACAGCTGGCGTGTGATCAAGAACATCGTCGTGCTGCGCGAGTGGAGTCTTCACGAGACACTTGCGGGGAATGGCATCCGACTGCAGTTTCCAGGTACACCTGCCGGTCTTCATACTCAACTGTTTCCCTTTTGAAGAGGTTGCTGTACTAACGGTTGCTTATTAATGTTTGTGTAAAACAGCACCTGTCGTTGGCACTGGCGTGTTCGCTGTCGAGTCGTGGGAAGGCAACTCAGTGACGATCTGCGTCGTCACGCACGCCGGCACGATCCACCGGTTCACATACGCGATCCCAGCGACCACGTCGCACAGCATCTTCACGACCGCCGACGCGTCGTTCCCGCCGAAACCTGCGACGTCCTCGAAATGCGACGTCGTGGCGTCGCTCTCGCCGGATGAGATCATCACCGTCGCGCTGTGGGTGAACGAGTACAACCTGGTTCTCGGTGCGGACTCGGGTCGCGTCATTGGCGTGAACTTTGGTCTGCCGTCATCACCGCCGAATGGTCCAGTGGAAATGCAGGAGTTCGCGTTCTCGGACGAGTCGGTCGTAAAATGGCTCTGGAACGGACTCGTCAAGTCGAGCGCAGCGAAGTGGCAGGGCAGTGATGACAGCAAACGCCAGGCGAACTCGATCGTCGCGATCACGTGCTTCCCGATCGAAAGCGAGATCGAAGACGAAGCAGACGATGTGTGCATTGTGACCGTGTCGGCGGACCTGACGCTCCGCGCCTGGTCGTACGCGAGCCAGTCGTGCTTGGGCAAGCAGGAGATCCGCTCGCTCGTGAACGCGGATTTCGAAGACGAAGGGCTGCCAGATGCGTACGCGATGAACGCGAAGATCGTGGCGCTCCCAGCGACGTCCACCGACAACTGCCGACTCTTGGTGCACATTGACACGACGGCGAACTTCTCGCAAGACATTTTCCTGCTGCGTGGCGAAGTGTCTCCATTGCCGACCGGCGGCCGCAGAGAGCTCACGCTCGCCGCTGCGCGCGTGTTCACTGTCGACTCTCCTTCTTCGTCTGAGTCGCAGAGCAAGCGCCTGAAGATTGTGGACTTTGCAGTCGACAAGAACTACTTGTACTCGTCGTGGCGATCGGCGAGTGGGGACTTTGTGTACAGTCATTCGAATCCGATGGCGCTGACGGGACCACGAATCATCCGCGGCGAGGTGGTCAGCAGCTTGAATGCGCAGATGCAGAAGTACGACATGGAGGACGACGAGTGGCCGTTTGACCTGAAGGATGAGGGCGTCCTGGAGCTGACAGATGTAAGTGGCGTGTGTGCATTTGGTCGTTGTTTGTTGATGCTCATGGAACAGGCAGGGACTGACAATGGTAAATGCTGCTGTTTCAGAACTTCTTTGTGGAACGAGTGCTGCTTCCTGGTCGATTTTCGCGCCAGAACCTGTACAAGGCGATCCTGGAATACCACGGCGACCTCGAGATCCCACTGCGACCGCTGTTTTCAAGCGCTGCTAACCACCAGGAGTCGAAATACAGGGATCTGCTCGTGAAGATCGTTTCCGACAAGCTGCTCAGCGCTATCGGAAACAGCAACAGCAATGTGGACGGACTAACACGACACACGCGCGACCCGAACTTGCTGCGCATCAGCATCTGGAAAAGCATCATCGAGCTCTGCAACAAGGTAGGATGTGTGGTTCTGAGTGGAGTTGATTTCTCTGTAATAATTGCTAACGAGGTTTTCTGTGCTTGTGTGACAGCACTGGAGAGTTGAGAACGTGCCGATTGGCTTCGCTACGACCGCCAACTCGCTGCTTCCAGGATCGCCCGTTCTTCTGCGACGCAACCGCGTGGCTCTGCTGTTCCCTTCTGCATCTGCGATCACGACGCCTTTCCTGTCAAAGATCAGCTCGAATAGCGCGGACTGCGTTCGTGAGCTCGTCGCAGATATCCTCCCAGTGTTCGACGGATTCCCGAGTCGCAGCTTCCAGTCGTTCATTCATAGAGAAGTCACGGACGTGGTGTCGGACTGGAAAGTGGAGTCGTTTGTCGCGTTAGCACGACACTGCGTGCGAATGGGCTTGAAAGCAGGATCGGGAAGTGCGGACAGCGCCATCATCAACCCAGACCTGGTGCTCACGCGTGCGCTGCTGCGACTGAGCAAGATCCTCGGTGGAGAGACTGAGTTCCACGACCAAGTGCTGCGAGACCTGGTGGAGCACCTGTTCCCATTCGAAGTGTCGAAAGACGGATCTTCTTCCAACTCGCCGTCGCCCAAGAAACGTCACGAGAGCTACGACGACGATGACGAAGATCACGCGATGGAGGACGATGAATCCAGCAACGGCTCTGCGTCGATCAGCCGCAACTTGTTTGGCGGCAACGAGATCAGCTTTGCGTTCGAGCAAGTGGCAACGAGAACGATCGATGAGATGTGCACCCAGGCGCTGCGCGTTGTGCTGTTCCTGTCGTATCTCGTGGACTCACAGCCGGCGTTTTTGAACTCGGCGATCCTGCGTAACGTGTCGCGTTTTTACTTGCCGCGATCGATCACGATCTACCAGCGCTGGCGCCTGAGCAAGTGGATTGCGAGCCAGAACATCGCCCACGCGACAGAGATCGACTCGTTGTCCGCGAGAGCGTCCGCGACTCTACTGCCGCCGCTGCTGCAGCTGTTTTTGCTCGAAGCGAACAGCAAACTGAACTCGTCGGGGACGTTGAAGCGTGCGCGCTCAGTGCTACAAATCGCGATGATGAACAACAACGTGCAGAGTGAAGAGGCGCACAGTGTGCTGGGCTCGTTCACGCGAGAGATCCTGCGCTACGTGTCTCAACCGAACGACCCGTTGGTTAAGTTCCTGCAGAAACGCAAGCAGTTCTCGCTCTTGCGCTCAATGTTTTCCTGCAGCCTGAGCGACGTGAGTCTTCACGGCATCAAGTACGAGAGTCCCGACCAGAACCCGGAAGTGCAGCGATACGTGCGCTCAATTGGCGAGTGTCTGGCTCGCGAGGGACAGATTGCTGCGAAGGAGAACGACAAGGAGCACGCGCTCTGGTGCTTCCAGCAGTCGATCCGCTGTTTCAGCATCTGCCTGTCTGCGTTCCTGTCGGACCACGACGAGCCACACTCGTTCGATTTGCAAGCAGAGCGCTTCATCTACGACATCATTGGTTTGCTGAAGGAGACAATCCCGCGCGGCTACTTCAGCCACATGCTCGGATTCCTGTGGACTGTCGTGACGCAGGCGCTGAACCGATCGGGCGAAGGTGACAGTGCGCTGCAGACGTTTGTGTGGGTGAACGTGTTCAAGTACTCGGTGGAAGAACGGCTCTTCCGTGACGCGCACCTCGCGTTAATGCACACACTGGATGTGACGTCGTCTGCGCTCGCGTCACAAATGACTGATGGAGACGAAGACAGCGAAGGAGAGAACGAAGCGCTGAGCACGTCGACCGAGTGCGTGAACTACCTGGTGAAGGAGCTGTGCCGCTACGGTCACTTGGATCTGCTCTGCGAGTTCCAGTGGGGGCCACTGGAGCCGGAGGTCGAGAAACACATCCAATGGCAGGCAGCGAACGCGAACGTGGTCAAGGACGGAAGCGTCGATCCGGCGGTGATCATGTACCACAACCTGCTCTTTGCGTTCTACTCGCGCAAGCAGCAGCCGGCGAACGCCGCCGCGGCGATGCACTCGCTGTATTTGAGACTGCGGTTGGCGCAGATGAAGTCCAGTACATCTCTGCAAGCGCAGCGGAATGCGCTGTACGCGGCGACGAACTCGCTGCTTGCGCTTCCAGAGATGAACCGATGGATCGTGCGAAAGTACCACGCCGAGGAACTCATGAACTCGTCACGCAAGTCTGCTGTTGTGCGTGCGGTAGATACGAAAGAGAACCTGCCGCTGAACATTGTCACCGCGCACGACTTTGCTCGGGAGATCGCAGTCTTGGACGGCAAGTTGCGACTGCTGTACCTCGGTCGCGATGAGAGCGTGCTGCTGAGCACGATGGACGGCGAGGAAGTCGTGGCACTGCTCGTGGACTCGGCGCTCTCGTGCTGCGAATGGATAAACAGCACCAAGCTGGAGAAGCAGCAAGAAAGCTCGCTTGCGATTGAGCTGGCGGTTGACATTGTGAAGAAGAGCGCGACCAGCTACAGCAACATCACCAAGTCGATGGCGCGCTACTGCGTGGCTGTCGCTCACTCGGTCGGACTTGACAGCCTGTGCTGGCGCATGCTCCAGGACTACCTGACTGCGATCGATTCCCTGGAGCAATACGAAGTCGCTGCTGCGACGATCCTGGAGTGGAAGGTCAAGATCGTACTCCCGGCGTGGCTGTACGACCGACTGGCGCACCCGAAACTCGGGAACCCAGCCAAGCTCTTGAAGTTGTACCTCAAGTACGGCTTGTTGCTCGACGCAGTGAAGCTCGCGGACCAGATGATCCCAGACGAGCTTCTCGGTGAGAGCGAAGCCAGTTTCCACCAACGCGTCACCACGCCTAGCGCGTCGCTGCCGTGGATCCCGTACAACCTGTTCGATGCGGTGCTAGACTCGACCGACGCGGCTCTACGAAATGGGATGAGCGCCGGCGGGTTTAGCGCCAAAGCGACTGGCAGCAGTGAGGCTGTGCTCCGTGGCAGCATCCAGCGATTCAAGGAGAAGTTGACGTCTTATTTCAAGTACATCACGCTACTGGAGGAAGCGCGCGCGGCGGCGAGCGTTGCGAGGAATGCGTCTGTGGGCGGACCAGCAGCAGGCGCTGCTTCTGGCTTCAGCTTTAGCGCGCCAATTAGATCAGCGGGTGCGCTCTGAGCTGCTGGCACGCCAGCGGACTAGGCAGCGCAATGAGATGAGATACTTCGAGGTACAGACAGACATACACAAGACAGACAGGATCGTAAATTTTTAACCAACATACACTCGCACACCACCACTATCAATTAGACTTAGACTTGGCGAGTGTGTGTTCGCCTTGGCGAGATTTCAGCGAAGACGCAACTCTCCTCTTGCTTTGTGTGGCATGCAGCTCGCCAGTGTGATGTGAACCTCACACTGACAGGCACTGCCTGCAACTGTATGCATTGCAACAATTGAAAACAGTCAATGAATGAAATGAAGGCAATAAGGCGGTGGTTTGTCTTCAAGTAGACGTTGTGGCTGTATTGATTTTCTCAACATTTACACGCTCATACACGAGAGGCAGCAGCAGCGCTCTTTCTAACTTACACAGACACACACAGACAAATATATACACGTTCTAGCTTTTGCTAACTCCTTCGGTTGATGGCGAAACTCAGCTTTCCGATTCGAATCATGTACAAGACTTTGTCTTGTTTAAAATTTCATACGAACGAGACCAAAAAATGGTAAATCATTGTTTCAACCCAGGCGACTCGGCTCCCCACATGCACTCATATGCACATATACACATTCATGTGGATCCAATGCAAAAGCCATTGATCACTTTCCGTCACCGCACTCAGCACACGCCACCACCACACAAGTCCAACTTCACACAAAACACAGCAACATCAATAGCGACAGCAATAGCCACAGCAAAACTGCGTCCCCTCCGCTGTCATTATGAAGTGCTTGCACTGTTGGTGTCGCTTCGTCTGTGGCTCGTGGCGGCTGCTCGCGTTCTCGCTTGCTCTGCGCCGCTTCTCGCTGTAAATGCAGAATGAGATGCGCTCGTCGTGTAGCGCGCCAACAATGTTGGGACTGATCAGTCGAGCGAATTGGTTGGTGCCAACGTCATGACCGTGTGGTTGGCTAAAAACAACTATTTATAGTTCCACCATTGGTTGATTAATTAAAAATATAAACCAATAAAAACCCCGCGTTTTCTGCTCCTGACACACATCTTGCAACCAGATGGAGCTGCTGACAACTCGAGGACAGCTTCGAACACGAGCGGTGCTCTTCATGCAGCTCCGACGCTCGAAGCGCGCGCTCGCGACGCTCGCAGCAGAGTCAGAAGCGTCAGAACCATCAGATGCCAGCGGCGGCGCGTCTAACAGTGAAGAGAGCGAGGCGGAGAGAGTCAAGAAGACCCGCCGTCGCGCAAATGTGGCTGCCGTGGGCAAGGCAGTGAAGAAGACGAAGGCGACGGGCGGTGCCACCACTGCCGCTGTGAAGAAGGTCGCCGCCAAAAGCAGCAGCATCCCGATTGTCCCCACTGTTACCTTGACGTCATCTATAACCGCGCAGTTCCCGTTACTGAGTGCGTTGAAAGAGCGTCGCCAGGGTGCTGGTACTTCTTCAGCAAGCGACAGAGCTGATGACAAGATCGTGTATACGTACGAGCACTTGGTGCCGGGACGGCTGATCAAGCGCTACAAGCGCTTCCTCGCGGATATTGAGCTGGTGGACACCACACAAGAGCAGAGTGATGGTGACGACGCACCTGTGAATGAAGCAAAAGTCGTGACGGTATACTGTCCGAACACAGGACCAATGGTCGGACTCCTGGACCTCCCAAACGCGCGCGTGCAGCTATCCAAGAGCGACGACCCCAAACGCAAGTACCAGTACACGCTCGAGATGATCCAAGTGGATGTAAGTGGCTTCGTTACTTGGTTCTGTGGGCGTTGAACCCAATTCTCATCATTCGATTCTGTGCTTTGTGTGAATGAAAACTGTAGAATGGTGAGCGCAGGGTGTGGGTTGGCGTGCATTCGACGCTCGCGAACCGCATGGTCGAGAAGGCGATCGCAGCGCACTGGTTGCCGGAGCTGGGGCTCTTCTCTACCTTTCAGCGTGAGGTCAAGTTTGCCAAGAACAGCCGAGTGGACTTTGTGCTCTCGTCTGGTGAAGAGGAGGCCGTCGCACGTCAGAAGTACGTCGAAGTGAAGAGCGTGAGCTTTGCGCACCCGCTTAATCAAGTCGCATCTGCAATCGAGAAATCCAGATTCTGCGCGCTGTTCCCAGATACGATCTCGGACCGCGCGCAAAAGCACGTGACGGAGCTCACTGAGCTGATTGAGAACCACGCTGCTGAGAACACGAAAGTGAAAGAGATCAGCGCTGCGATCGTGTTCCTCGTGCAACGTGACGACTGCCACGAGTTTGCACCGTCGTTCCTCCATGATGTCAAGTTCGCTGCTCTGTGCGCTCAAGCAGCGAAGAAAGGCATCCAGCTCCTGGCGTACTCCGTGGCGCTGGAGCCCCAGGAGATGAAGAAGACTGGTCACGTGCGCCTTTTGCAGGCACTTCCTCTCTACGAGCACATCGCAAAAGATGAAGACGAGAAAGTGAACGAATCCACTGGAGGCAAGATACAGAAGAAGAAAAATGCACCAAAGCTCACACGGAAATAAGCAATTTTGAACATACAGGAAGGATTTTTGTTAGAAAGTAGGGACGATGCCCATAGAGCTCGAACCAATTTCTGATTGCGAGCCAGCGAGCGCTTTCCTGATTTTGAGCCATTTGCCAAGATGGAAGTCAGTCGATCCTGCACTACTTGTGCTCTACTACTACTGTAGTATTTCCTAAACGACACACTTTGACTGAGCATTTCGTTGTGTGTACGTGAGCCCATTCAATTCTGCTTCCGGAGTGTAACATTGCACACTCATGGAGTTGTTTAATGTGCCTGTTGTTGCTGGTATTTGGAACGGATTCGCAAGTTTTCTACTTCGCAGTACCAGTCAGAAGGAGAGCCTTTCCAGACGTCAGGTATGACTCGTACTGCGATCAACTCCTGATGAAAAGCGAGTACTGGCGAAAAACGCATGCGAGCCGTGCGTGCGTTCGCAGTTGCTAAATACTTCACAGTTCACATGTCTGGCAACCATTTTCAACCATTTTCAACCATTTTCAACTCCGTCGAGGACACCATCGTATACATGTATACACAGACTTACCTTTGTGAACGAATCAAAATAAGCAGCTACCTTTGATAATACATATTTACCCTCATTCGTTTTTGAAGGATATCTTCAAATGCAGGATTGGACCCCAAGCCAAACTTCATTGGAAGCGGCAAAAACCCAGCCAAACCAAAAAGCAACACCACATCAGAATGGCAGGCAGGGCGGGCACCACGAGCGTCCTCGGCGGCGCGTCCAGCGGCGAGTTCATCTCCGTCGCGGGGCTGCGCGTGGACGGGCGTCGCAGCGAAGAGGTGCGCCGCATCCGCACGCGCTTCGGACTCTTCCAACGCGTCGATGGTTCCGCGTATTACGAGCAGGGCAACACCAAGGTGGTCGCGGTCGTCTACGGGCCGCGCGAGCTCAAGATGACGGGCGCAGCGGCGGCATCCAGCGGCGTCGCGTCTGTAGGCACAGGATCGGGCAACGCTGCGAGTAACACACAGCCGCGCGCGGTCGTGCACTGCGAGTTCATGCAGGCGGCGTTCGCGACGTCGGAGCGCAAGCCGCAACGCACGGGCGACCGCAAGAAAATGGAGTCGTCGCTCGCGATCAAGCAGATCTTCGAGGCGTGCATCCAGACGCAGCTCTATCCACGCTCGCAGATCGACATCTTCGTGCAGGTGCTGCACGCCGACGGCGGCGAAGTACCCGCGAGCATCAACGCGATCACGCTGGCGCTCATCGACGCCGGCATCGCGCTCAACGACTTTGTCGTTGCGTCCTCGGCTGGCTACCTCCAGCAGACGCTGCTCTGTGGTACGTACTTGTCTGTCGTTATTGTGTGGATGCCTGATGGATGGTTGTATTAATCCTATATTGCTGTTATTATTGCTATGCTACACAGATCTGAGCTACCAGGAAGAGGCGGCTCGCGCGCCGCAGCTCGTGATCGCACTCAACCCGCGCACGCAGAAGCTGAACCTGCTGCAGATGGAATGCAAGCTGCCGCTCGAGATCTTCGAGTCGCTCATGAATGTCGCCATGGAGGGCTGCAACCAGGTGTACGACCTGCTGCAGAACGCCGTGCGCGAGAACACGTGGAAACAGCTGCGTTCGCGCGGCAGTGCAATCGCATAGAGAGAGAGAGAGAGAGGAACGCTGCGCTATCCTTTAAACACACCCTTTTATATACACGACTACGTACACATACATACATACATACATACACGGCACTGTTCACTTGCACCATCTCGTTCGAGCTCATGCATCAACCAATCACCCAAGCCAAATAGGAACGCTCGATACAAAATTGGGCGTGGGTAAATGGTCACTTCAAAATAGTGACATCTGCCCCGAGACAATGACCAGCAGACCTGACTGACTGGAGCGAAATGCTGGTTGCTGGCGCGTCGTTTCCACAATAGCAAAACTATTGGACGCGGAGAGGAGGATCGATCATCAATCATGGCCGCCGCTGCGAAGAAGCCGATGCCGCCGAAGAGCAAGCCGACGCAGAAGAAGGGCGCCGCGGACATGAGGCACAAGCAGCAGCAGCAACACAAGGGCAAGGCCAGCAGTAAGGTGCCTGCTGCGTCCGCCCGCAGCCACAACAGGGGCAAGCCGTACGATGGCAGCAAGCACAGCGCGCCATCAGCACCAGCGTCATCCATTGCATTGCAGAACGTCGTGGCCAAGATGACGGAGGAAGGCGTGCCCTGGTACCAGGTGGTGAAGCCTTTGAAAGAACTCAAGGTAGAGGCGCCTGCTGCCAGTGCGCCGGCGAAGGGCAACGGCTTCAGCAGGAAGAAGAACAAGAAGCTGGCGCAGTTGGCGCTGGAGAAGGCGGCTGCCGCAGGAGCCGCTGGCGCGCCGCGCAACCCGCTGGACTTGGACGCGACCAAGCTCCCGGAAGAGCAGATCGAGGCCAAGAAGCGACACGCTCAGCGGCTGCTGGAAGAGGAGGTGCAGCGCTTTGAGACGAAGAAGAGCGGCAAGATGTCGAGCGACGACAAGTATCTGGCGACGATGATGAAGTCCGGTACGCTCGCAGATCGCGTCGCCGCGCTGACGCTGACGATCCAGGGCTCGCCGTTCCACTGCCTCTCGCGTTTGGGTCAGCTGATCACGATGGCGAGCAAGAAGGCGCGTCGCGAGAGTATGATGGCGGTCGACTCGCTCAAGGATCTCTTCATCAACAACCTGCTCCCAGACGAGCGCCGACTGAACTTTTTCCACCAGAACCCGCTGCACCACCCGAGTGTGACCGATGAGCACCTTGTCGTGTGGTTCTATGAGCACTGCCTCAAGACTGCGTTTGCGCAGTTGGTCGGCGTGCTCGCGAATGGTATGGACGACGCTGTCGACAACCACAAGCGCGCATGCATCCGCGCCGCGAACGCGCTGCTCGCTGCCAAGCCAGAGCAGGAAGCCGTGCTGCTCGCGATGCTCGTGAACAAGCTCGGTGACCCGGACCGCAAGATCGCGTCGTACATCCACAAGACGCTGCAGGAGCTGCTCCAAGAGCACCCGGCGATGAAGCGCGTGGTGATCGATGAGGTGGAGCGCGTGCTCACGCGTCCGCAGGTGTCAGACCGCACGAAATACAACGCGATCTTGTTCATCAACCAAATCTACCTGGACAAGTCGGGTGACGACTCGGAGCTCGCGGCGCACTTGATCACGGTCTACTTTGGTCTGTTCACGAAGGAGGTGCACGGCGACGAGCTCAAGTTCGAGGCGAAGAAGAGCAAGCACAACAAGGACAACAAGAAGAAGAAGAGCGAGCCAATCGCCGCCGAGGGCATGGACCGCAAGTTGCTGAGCGCACTACTCGTGGGCGTGAACCGCGCGTTCCCATATGCCAAGACGACGTCGGCGCAGTTCCACGACGAGATCAACTCGCTCTTCACCGTCGTGCACCGCGCGCACCACAGCACGAGTGTGCAGGCGCTGATGCTGCTCTTCCAGGTCATGAACAGCACCAACTCAGTCTCGGACCGCTTCTACACGGCACTCTACGATAAGCTTTTTGACCCGAAGGTGCGCGAGACGTCCAAGCACACGCTGTTCCTGAACCTGATCTTCCGCGCGATGAAGGCTGACGTGTCACCCGCGCGCTCCGGCGCGATGATGAAGCGGCTGCTGCAGCTCACGACCGTGATGACGCCCGCGTTCACGTGCGCCGTGCTGTTTTTGCTCTCGGAGCTGATGAAGATCAAGCCGACGCTGCGCACGCTGATCGACCAGCCCGAGTCGGGAGGTTCCAGCGGAAGCGGACTCGGCGGCGAGGGCGAGGACGAGCACTTTGAAGACGCCAAGGCGGACAGTGACGACGATGACGAAGAAGAGCGGAGGTTCAAGCTAGAAGACGACAAAGAAGATGACGAAGAGACCGACGAGGAAGGAAAGTCGGAGACCCCAGCAGCGCTCAACGACGGCCTCACGGATGCCGAGCGCTCGCAGAAGGTGCTAGAGCAGATGTTCGGCAAGGTCAAGTCGGAGAAGAAGATCAAGAAGGAGATGCCGACTGCCGTGACGTTCGACGAGAGCGACTCGGAGGACGAAGAAGAGGTCGTGAAACAGGAGGTCAAGACTGAAGAGGACGACGAGACCAAGCTGCCGAAGGACAGCTACGACCCGCGCAAGCGCAACCCGCTGTACGCCGGCGCGGAGAACGCGTGCGCGTGGGAGCTGCACCACTTGGTGCACCACTATCACCCATCGGTGCAGGTGTTTGCGCGCCAGCTGATTGAGAACAAGACCATGGGCATCACGTACACCGGCGACCCGCTTGTGGACTTCACGATGCACGCGTTCTTTGAGAAGTTTATGAACAAAAAGCCGCGCCACAAGGTCGAAGCTAGTAGCAGTGGTGAAGGCGGCGGCAAGGCCAAGAGCTGGAGCTTCGCGCCGATCAACACGGATGCCGTGCTGCAGGAAGCCGAGGAGAACCTGGACGAGAGCGACAAGTTCTTCTACAAGTTCTTCAAGGAGCGCGCGACACGCGAGGCTGCGATGCCGAACCTCAAGAAGAAGAAGAAGAAGAGTCTGCGCGACGAGCGCGTGGGCGACGCGCTCTCGGATATTGACAGCGACGAGGACGAGGAGCTCGAGGCGTACGCGCAGGAGCTCGCTGAGGGCATCATGCAGGACGGCGACCTGGACCACGAGGACCCGGACATTGACGACTGGAGCGACGGTGACGACGATGAAGATGACGATGGTGGTGAACTGGACGATGATGAGGGAGCTCCAGAATTCGGTGCCGACTTTGAAAACGGTGCTGGTGACGATAGTGACGATGACGAGGAAGATGGAGGTGAGCTTGATGGTGATGACGACGATGATGAAGACGGAGGTGATATGGATGACGAAGACGAAGACGACGAAGACGGTTTTGACTTTGCCGAGATGGACGGCTTGGACGGCGGCGACGACAGCGAAGACGAGGAGGAAGTGACGCCTGCCAAGTCCAAATCCAACAAGAAGACGCCACCGGCGCCGAAGCGCAAGTCGCCGTTCGCGAGCGCCGACGACTACGACACGATGGTGCAGGAGGCGCTCGCCAAGCAGCAACAAGTGCGCGCGAGCAAGAAGCAGAAGCGAAAGTAGGAGGATCATAATAGGACACATCGTAGTTTTTCATATATTTTTTTCTATACAACCATCATAGAGCAGGCTTTATTCTCGCATCTCATTGGTCTTGATTTCTGCTCCTGAACGATCGATGGTTGCTCCTCGAATAAAGTTGGCGTCACTAGTCCAAGAGCTACGTTCCAACTGGCGGGTGCCCGTCCACTGGCAGCAATGTGTAGCAACCGCCACCGCCACCACCACTACCACCATCACTAATCTGTTTTCCCACGCGCAGACTTGGCTGCGTCCTGTTTGAGCTTCCCTGCCTGCGACGTCGAGTCCACTGCGCTGTGCTCCTTGAGCTTGTTGGCCTCGATGATGAACCAGTTGATGGAGACTGTGAGTCCCACGACGATGAAGAGCATCACGAACACGTGGATCGAATCCTCCAGCTGCGTGTACACGACCGCCAACATCACGAAGAAGAGCGCGGCCAGCACGCAGTTCAAAATAATCACGAACTCGCGGCTCCCGGGCCGCATGGCCGCCTCCACAAATCGCCCCATTCTTGCTTGTATATCCTTGCTCGCTTGGTCCTTCTTGCGATTGATCGCTTTCTGATGTGAGTGACGAAATGGAATTTTTGCGCACTTATGAAGAGCTGAAATCGCACCTTGTCCCGATAAAGTACGAAAACGAAGTGAAAGAAGCGTACTTAGCGGGAAGATGCACCAGTTGGCTTGAAGTGCTGGTATTGGTAATAGAGGAGACAAAAGGGATCGAAACGCGTGGTTGCGTTGGCTTCAATATCGCATAGGCAACAAGAGACGAGAGCATAGAATTGATTGAAATTATCCATTAACGCATAGTAGTGAGGTCGATAGATGGCAATGAGATCGTGGGGCTATACGTGCTGGAAGCGAAATGGGAAATTGAAGGAGCTGTTGATGTTCTTGTTGCTGGTGGGGCTTTGCCGCGTTCTTTAATCGTCGCGACGCTGGGCCTTGAGCAGCTGCTTCTTCATCGCGTGGAAGCGCAAGAGCATCCTGTGGGCGCAACAACATGAAGCCAAAGCGAAGCAAACGGGGTATCGTGTTAGTATATGAATACGGAGTGCTCTTGTGAAAAGGAGTATGCATGTGACGCACCAGTAGATGGTGAACGTGAGCGCGCTGATCCACCAGTTACGCTCGGATCTCCAGCGAGTCGCTTTTTTCTATAGTGAGGTATAGCAAGCGCACATGAGTACACAGATAAGCGTTAATCGCTGTTCATATCCAAACGCCACTAAAGGCATGCAGGCATAGTGGCGTCACGTTACCTGCAAATCAGCGGCGTAGTGGCCATCCGAGTGGTTGTCGTGGAGAGCATAGCGCTTCTGCAAATCGTACGTTTGCGCTACAAGACAGAAACACACACAACATAGTGAACGTTAGAGAACACTCGCAATCAGGCACATGCGCAAGCGCAATCCATATCTCTTCGTCTCAAATGAACAAATCATGGAGAGAGAGACGTACCGCAAAGCACGATGAACGAGATCGTCGTGATGATCGAGAAGATGCTCAACGTGCCCACGCGGATGTTGAACACCAGGTCGCCGAACTTCACGATTCCCTTGTTCAGCAGTATGCTCGGGAACGGGATCGTCAGCAGTAGCAGGCTACAGACACCCAGCCACCAATATCCACACACACAATACACACATTGTCCATTAGGGTTCATTCACATCTATCAGCACGCTGGACGAGGCATCCCATGCGCACGCAGCACTTACAGCACGACCGCAGGCGGCAGCAGCATGTACGTCATGGATGACCACAGGGACGTCATCTCGGCTTCTTCTTCGGTCTGTCTTTCTTTGGTGAGTCTGTGGGGCTCGAGGCGTGTTCACTTGTGGGCTTCCGCGTCGTGCTCTGTCTTCGTGGGCGGAAATTGGGTTCTGATGTCATCAGGCTCACCCGTCGTTCTTTGACATGCACACAGTTGGGAAGCGCAGGAAAGCGAGTGAGCACAGTGTCACACACAAACCCTCTATAATTGTTCTGACTTTAGGTGTACTGGTTCAAAATGGAGCTGAGTGTCGGTCTGTGGATTTTTGATTACCATCATTCCGGATGGAGCTCCACTTTGAAGAGAGTGACATGGGTTCAAACGACTAGACTGGAAGCTCGCTCGCTTAGTCGAATTCTTATCCTGCCTGCCACGTGGCGACTTGAGATCCAGCGAGGACGTGAGCTTGGATCGTTTTGTTGAAGGCGAGACGCTGATGCTTCTCTTCTGAAAGTGGATACTGTACTGCATGAGCGAGTGAGTGAGTGATGGAACACGGCACTGAGACCGAAGTACTGTTGCAGCGTTCGTTGAATGTCCAACGGATTGGATTTTATTCCTCTTCTTGCTCCAAGGCGCTTCAACACCGTTAATCGAACCTGACTGCTATAGTTTCTTGATGAGCTTCTCGAGCCACATCTGTGCAGCGAGCGTTCTTGTGGTTGTAGCGCTGATGAGACTGGTGGGCAGCCACGTGGTCGTGTTCCAAGGCTGAGCAGCTCCTTGATTCCTGAAGCTCTCAGTGAAAGCTCATGTTTTGCCGAAATAGCCAAGAACTGCATTCGGTCTGACAGGAGTACCGATAGTGCCGAAATAAACCTGTCCATGCAGTCTTGCAGGCGAGCTGGATCCTTACATGAACAGCAGTTTCACAGGATAAGCGGTACCAAATGCCACAATCTACATAGTGCTATCCAAACCATCCAAAGTTTGACTTTGCAGGTTTTCCCACAAGTGCAGATCAGGAACAATATCCCTGACCTTGTATTTATCGACTCACCAGCGTATGCACACCGGACTTTACGCTCAGAACGCTATATTGACTCTCTTCCGAATTACGCATTCGTCGTTCTCGGTTCTTACCTGAGAGCTTTTTACTTTTACATACTGGGACGAACCCGGTTAGGCAAGCTTTGGGTACGTGTTTTGACCATTGACAACGTGGCAGGCCGAGTTGGCGCCGTTGCGCTTGAGGCGAATGTAGCCGTTTTCTCCCCACCAGGTGCTCCACTGGTTCTTGAGCTTGAAGGACGTGTCGTCGAAGCCCACAGCGAGCACGGCGTGGTCCAGATCGTTCGTGGAGCACGACGACACGACGCCACCGGTGTACTGCTTCCACTCGTTGTTACCGGCTGCGAGAGAGACGGCGATTGGCTGCTTGGTGATGGCAGCGATCAGAGCAGCCTCGGATTCATTCACAATCTCTACCGAGGAGATCGCGATCGCCTTTTTGTTGCATCCGTTTGTGCTGCACGTACCAATGGTCCCCGAGTCGCCGGACTTGTATGGGTACGAGTCAGCGGTACAGATGCCGCCAAAGCCCTTGAGGTAGTCGAGCGCATAGATTGTCACACCACCATCGCAGCCGGCCGACTGTGGGTCGCAACTGGTGACTTGCTGCTCCGAGAAGGATTCGAGCGCGCCGCTCTTGAGGCAGGTGGCGGATTCGAGCGAGGCGGTCGAGGCGAAGGCCCAGCACGACCCGCAGTTTCCCTGATCCTTGACGGAAGAGACACAACCGGAAGTGGTCCAGTCGAACGAACTCGCGAGGTTGCGAGAAGTGCTGCTATTCACTGGCTCCTCCGCTGCGAGGGTAACATTGGCAGCAAAAGGCGCAGTGAAACCACCGGTCGTGCCGGATGAACGCTTGACGAACTGCGCGAATTCGGCGTCAGTCATCAAAGTGAACGGCGTGTTAACCGAGAACGTGGCTTCTGGGTTCGCCTTCTCAGCCTCGGCGATGCTTAGCCTGGTGAGGAAGAAGCGCTTGAGGTGGTCCTCGTCCACAGTGATGGCTCCGATCTGGATATGAATTGAGTTGTCTGACGATGATTCCTTGTAGAATCCATGCTTCTTGGCGGCTTGACCGGCCGCCGAGTCCTTCCACCGCGCGAGCTCATCAGCAACGTCAGCTTGCTCGCGCAGGAAGCGCTCATGGTGCTCGGCCGGGATGTCGACGGCGCTGACGGCCGAGGCGGCGAGCGCGGCAAAGGCGAGAATGGCGACGCCCTTCATGTTAAGGATGGAGGAGGAGGCTGGTGGGCTGGCGACTTCCATGAAAGCTGGCAGATGTCGGAGTGAAGAGAGTGTTGGGTGGGGACCGCATTCAGCTAAGACTGAGTGAGGTCCATCGATAGTGAGTGCTGGTGTCTCGAGTGCTACCTTATGCCACAAGATGACCACTTGAGGTCGTGATATGTCTGACTCTATAGGGAGGTTTCTGGTTTGACAACGTCGTGTTGTAGCACGAATCTCAGAAGATCGTGATCATAGGCTGTAAAAAAGACTGGACACAATCTGGCGATGTGCGATTGATCACAAGTCTGAGTAAGCAATGCCTGCAAAGGAGATCTACCTAACGAGAGCAGTTCAATTTGGTGTTGCGTCAACTGGTAGATCTACCAACCAGTTGACGAGAGAAGGACTTCAAAGGGAAAGTAGAGAGAGCTTTCACCTCCGAACTTTGGCGCGAGCGCTCCCGAGATTGGGCTGCTTCGAGAGAGTACTGCAATCTGTCCTTCTAGGTCATCCATCACATGAGTTATCATTTGTTCTCTTCGTCTCTCTCTTTTCATTTCCTTTATGGTTCATTACTCACACGTGCACGTTTCGACACATACACTTGGGGATAATACTTTCGTTGAGGACCTCTCTCACCTTTACATGGGCGGATGGATGCCTCTCAGTACAGCGTACTCACTCAGCTTGGTGTGAGCTCCCAGTCAAAAGATCGCAAGTGTTTAACATGGGGCTTGAAGAATTCGGAGAGCTACTTCAAGTGCGAGAGAAAGATCATCTCTCTCCCTCACACGAGCGGCAGCCCGTGTACGCGAAGGTCTTGAAGGTACTTCCACGAAAGTGCCTTCAAGAGAGCTGATTTCGTGTTTGTGGCTGCAGTACCCTGCATCTACATATTGAGGGTCTCGATGGTGAAGGTGAGCGGTTGTTGTGGTGTTGTATTGGTTGGCTCTCCCTTTTTCCACAAACTCACCTCTGGCTCTCCATCCATTCATTCGCACAGCAAATCCGAAGAGTGATGAATCGAACAGTGCAAGCATGATGCTTCCGGATATGTATACACTATACACATGTACAGCGAGTACTGACTGGTGCACTTCAGCAGGGGCACACTGTGTAAAGCAGAGGCAAACAGACTTGAATTTGTTGACATGCCTGACTCATGCTAGAGAGAGAGAAAGAATACATGATGGAGATTAGAGAGCACAAGAGAAATCCTATTTTCTCCCAATCCTTGATGGCTCACAGACCTTCCACACGGTGCTTCAACATGCCCAATACAAATGCTCGAATTCTTGTCAATTCCCTGTCTCTGATCTTGGTTGTAATGTCAAAAATACAGTCGTTATTATCAATGTCAGCGCGTGAATTGAGGCAACTTCATCGCTTGGAAGACCAAACTCTGGCAATTCACAAGCACATGGACGATATACTGCAGATATGAAAGGCGAAGGTTAGGGAGAGATGGGATGGTCGAAAATGGAGTGGAAGGTTGATTGAAGCGGCGGAAACGGGGTGCCATAACATCATGTGTCCCCTCCCCACTACTCGGGGATCTTCGCGTTGAACGTGGAATAATGCCTCCTTCCGCACTATTGTAGAACGAAGAGAGCCATTTGCGATCAAATAAACGACGTGTTGCTATAACACGACTCTGATAATTGTGTGCCGTACGCGGATGATTCCGTGCAAACCACCTCGGGATAGACACAATCAATCGAATAGGCTGGATTTCCTTGTGTACACCGATTTGAAGTTGGCACTTCGAAGTCTATAGTCACAACTAGTGTATTTCTGATCGCCTGAAGCTTATTAAAGCTACGTTTGCTTCTGAGAGTTTGTTCCCGTTCAAGCAACTCTATGTGCACGTCAGTCAGACACAACAATCGCCTATTCAACACCCCAGGAGTTTCCTGTTGGTGAGTTCAAAGCAATGATCTATCAGTCTTTCCGTAGTTTTGTCTACTTCTAATTCTACTATCTCCGCGTGAATAAAGTGAGTGTAGTTTCGATGTGCTTCGATCACTAGCGGAGACACAGTGAGCGAGCTGGATACGTGGGGTGGAGTGGTTGTCATTCATCTGAATTGGATAGACACAAAATGACTCAGAACGAAAGCGGGGATCCCAAAAAGGTCAGCAGGAAGTAGGCTGCTATGCAATTATGTGTATGCATATGAAGAGGT
>JAASFU010000447.1:0-22826 GCA_023333955.1 Globisporangium paroecandrum | reverse complement strand
CCGCCTGCCGTGGCCCGCGGCGCGTGGCGAGCGGCTCTGGACGCAACTCACGTCCGCGAAGGGGCTCGCGCAGTACGAGGTGGAGCTCTGCGAGCCCAGCGCCGGCCACATCGCGCTCGTGCTTGTGAAGAAGCACTCGTCGATTGTGATTGGAGTCCTTCTGATGACCTAACTCAAAGCGATTCACAGTGGGATATCACGAAGCATTCAAGATCTTTTGCACATTAATTTAGACAGAGGTGTAGCGTAGGCAGTGTTGGTAAGCAAGCAGGCTGGTAGACAGTTGGCACATCCCGTTGACGATCTCATGTGAAATGGGCTAGAACCGCGCGCGTTCCTCAGCGCCGCTTGAGTAGCTCAAACACAAGCTCCACGTTCGTTCGCCCCATTTCTTCAAACGAATTGGTCTTCGTCACGGCGTCAAAGTTGTTGAGCATGAACGCGATACACTGATCGCGCAGCACCGCGGCGTTGTGGAGATCTGCCGCGTGAAGGATCGTCGCCGCGTTCTCAATGCAAAGCGACCCGAGCATGCGGCTCTCGCAGATGCGCTTCAATCGATCGACGCCATACTACATGCACACACATACACACACAAATTCAATAGGCAACCACATTAATTGGATCGACAACATGAGGAGAATGGTGATACCACCCTAGAGGAGGCATCCACCATAACGCCAGCTTCTTTCGTACCCGATCTGCTGCGACGAACAGCTCCATTGCCACGTCCACCGACACGTCCAAGTAGTCGCTGTACAGATACTCGAGGAAGGACAGAAAGATCGGACGGCGGACGTCCGTGATCTCGACCTCGCGCGCACGGCTCTCCAGCATCTAGTTAGTGGGTTTGTGGTGCCAGCAAACACAGAGACATTAGAAAATCGGTTCGACACAAACCTAGAATTTAAAAGCAATCTGCGCACCTCGCCAGTCAGCATCGCCTTGAAATAGTTGCAGCGCATGCACAGGATCTTGTGCGCGTAAATCGGGATGCCTTCGACTGCAAACAGCACAGAATAGACACGTGGAAACATGAATATGTTGCGTGCCAAGTGAACCACCCAGTTCAACGGACGCGTAGCCTACCGACAAAAGTGATGTCGCTCATCACTTCGCTGTTCACTAGTGCGCGCAGATCGCTGATCAGCGTGCTCTCTGGGATGTCTAACTCAAACTCTTCGTCTCCGAAGCGAAACTGCTTGAAATCGTTGAGGCGACTGCTTCCGTCGTAGCCGCCAAAGATGATCAGACCCGAGTCGTAGACGCTGCCAACATGGCAAAAGCGCTGTCCGGGCGGCTGGCCGTTGAACTGAATCAGCTGCCACACATTCGTCTCTGGAAGAAAGGAAAATACGACAACATGTAGGTCAGTATCATCCCGAACGCCCAGCATAACGAGAGAACTAGGGAGAGGCCATACCCAGATTGAGCTCGTAAAAGTCGTTCATCGCACTGCCGGTGCTCCCGCCGAAGATGTACATCGAGTTGGAGTGGATCACTGCGACATGGCTATCGCGTGGGATCGGAGCAGCCCCTTCAGTCACCAGTGACGACCACGAGCGAAGGCCTATAGAACAGCAACGCATCACAGCCAAAGTCAGTAAAGCCAAGCTCAAACACTGTCGCACACAGACAGCCTTCGTTGCCTCTCGTACCAAAGTCGAAAATGTGCACGTCGTTGAGATGTCTCGATCCGTCGTGGCCTCCAAACAGCACGCAGCTGTTCTTGTGCACCACCAGCGAAGAGCGATATCTACAGGAGGCACAGCAAATTGCAGTTTCACTCGTGAGCAAGCCGTGCCAGAGCTACTTGTTCAACAGACCTCACAGAATAGCATGAAACGCACCTCGGCCGCGGTACCCGTCCCGTTGCTGCCACAAGCGTCCACGTCCCAGTTTCTGTGTGCGCATAGTACAGCAGTACAATAACACATATTAGCAACGAGCGAACTGCCGCAAGCATCAGAGCCAACAGACGGCTGTTCAGTATCTGAAAGATACGCCGACGCACCGAAATTGAACTCGTGGAAATCGTTGCGATAGCTGCCATCGTACCCGCCAAAGCAGTACATCGATTTGTCTGAAGAGTCACGAATGCAAATAATCAAATCACAGAGTTAGAGTCAACAAGCAAGCAGCTGCAGTAAGCAGACGATCAAGCACGCACCGTACACGACAGCGGCGTGGCTGTGGCGAGGCGTCGGCGGCATGCCCGCGATGACGGTCACGTTGCTCCATTTCTGCGACACTATAAGAGAACGACACAGTACAGATCGCTCGCTTGGTCAGTCATCAAGTCACACTGCATACACCACGTCACCTCACTCACGGACGAACACCTCGTCAATAGGACAAGCAGACACGTACGAAAGTTGTACTCGATGAAGTCGTTTACGCGCGAGCTGCCGTCAAAGCCCGCGAACACGTAGAACGAGTCCTTGTAGACGACAGCGACGTGGCGATCGCGCGGGCTCGGCGGCGGTCCGCTCGCGGTCACGACCGACCACAGGCGCCGGTTGAAGTTGAACTCGTAGAAGTCGTTCACGCGGTTCGAGCCGTCGTAGCCTGCACCAGCGTCGAAGAAGGTTTGCACTCGTGAGTTATGTGTTCACTCGCATCCATCCACCAATGCGTGCGTTGAGAGCGAGTATATGCATCGCATTGTCGCCCGGCGTACCTCCAAAGATGTAGAGCGAGTCCTTGCGGATGGCGCACACGTGCAACGACCGCTGGCACGGCGCCGCCGACGGGTTCTCGCAGGGCACCGTGACCCACGAGCGCGCGGCTGAACGCAGCGTGCTCATGCTTATCGAGTGGGCGAGAAGAGGGATGAAAGCGCAGTGGGCGGGCTCTCGTGAGCGGTCTTCTTCGCACCGCCTTGGCTGCTTGGCCGTCGCTTCGCTCGTCGCTTTGAAGGGATGGTAGGTATCCTGGACGCTTCTTCGCTTTGTATCTAGCCTACGGTACAGTTCACACAAAGATGTTCTTTACATTTTACAGTCGAGTAAATGAATACACCTGTAGGAAACAGTAGGATACAAATTATCTGATATTGAAGGCTACGAGCCATCAACTATTTGCTGTTAGCCTGCACGATTTGATACGTTTCCTAAGTTGCTAGGATGCATTCTGTGCGAATGGTTTTGCAAAAGAACTGTACGATCATTTTCAAATAATCGGCTCCTCCTTTCTTCGAGAAAAAAATGGTGGGAAAATGCCATTAAACCTCGTTTGGTGCTAAGGTTTTTTCGAATCCTGGCACCGATTGCACTCAAAAAGCACCATTTGGAGATTTTTAGAGGAAACAGCAGACATGGTGCGTGTGGGTGTGGTGGTGCTCGTTGGCGTCGTCGTCCGATGGGCGGCGCTGCTGTGGGGGAATGCCGACGGCTGCTCTGTGCGGAGCACTAATCGAACGGAATGGCGCGTATGTGTTTGTGTGTTCGTATGATTCAGTCGAGCATCATCGGAGGCGGCAAAGGAGGCAAGGGCGGCAAGGGTGGCAAGGGCGTCACGTCCAAGAAGGCGCCACAGTCGCGATCGCAGCGCGCCGGACTTCAGGTACATGGAGGAACAAACAGCAGCGAGACGGCTGGGTGATGCACGTGATTGTGTGTGCGCGTGGCGTAATCGTTAGATGTACTAATAAAGTGCTGCTGATGTCGTAACAGTTCCCTGTCGGACGTATCCACCGTTTCCTCAAGCGACGCGTGGCCAACAACCAGCGCATCGGTGCGACGGCTGCGGTGTACGCCGCCGCGATCATGGAGTACTTGACCGCCGAAGTGCTGGAGCTCGCGGGCAACGCGTCGAAGGATCTGAAAGTGAAGCGCATCACGCCTCGCCACTTGCAACTCGCGATTCGAGGAGACGAAGAACTGGACTCGCTGATCAAGGCCACCATCGCAGGTGGCGGCGTCATCCCGCACATCCACAAATCACTGATCAACAAGCAGACGAAGAAGAAGCCACCTCAGTAAGAAGCGCGCCGCCGACGAAAGAGAGAGAGAGAGAGAGACGAGTGCCACCAAACTGAGCAACGTATATATAAACCGAACGAGTAGCCGCTGTGTGGAACGAGCAAGACGAGGATGTGAAAAAAGAGCTGTAAATACAGTAATGAACCGCGTGTGTATGGTGTCTGTATGTCTCCACCGGAATCTGTCATGTTGTCAATCATGCGCACGCCGTGCACGCCTGCTGCTGGTGCGTCGCCACAATTTTTCGTGCGTCGCATAAGGTGTCTTCTTGTGCCACCCGTCACTAATCCAGATCAAATCTTACCTCAATAGAAGCGCGTTCGTCGAGTTGAACTCAACTCAGGCGCTGCTGCGACCTTCGGGCAACCTCCCGACTGTTTTATCCCCCCAAGCTCGCGCTTTCCTGTTGTTGAATCCTTTTGGCCTGACGCTCGCAGTCTTTCTCAGCACACAGAGCGAGAGCGTGAGCACAAGAAGAAGACGCGCCATTCCGCAATTGTCGTTCGCTCGCCCGCCCGCCACCCTCCAGGAGGAAGAAGGAAGGGAAGAAGATCCGAAGATTAGCGGAACGTCGTCAGCGGTCGTCGGGAGGAAACGCAAGCGCGCGATGGCGAGCGGAGAAGCGGCCGTGGGGGCGCTTGGCAGCGGGCCTCCACCCGCGCCGCGAGCAACCCAGCAGCAGCAGCAACAACAACAACAACAGCAGCCCACAGCGATCGACCTGCTTCCGATCGACGCGCTCCGTCGCTATCTCCAGCAGACGTGCGCGCCGCTCTTTGGCGAGATCTCGATCCAGCTCAAGAGCGATGGAAGCAGCAGCAGCAACAATGGAGAGGTGAGCCAAGGTGGGAGCGAAAGATCCGCTTTCGCCCAAGATCTCAACGCACCCGCGTCGACCACCGTGTTGGAGCAGTTCATCGCGGACTCGGCCGCGAGGGTGCTGCAAGTACACTACTTCCCATCGTCGCCGCATAACGGGGCTATGGTACCGGAAAGTTCGCGCATGGAAGTGGACAGCGAACCCAATGGGGGCAATGATGGCGCACCAGCGCGTCGGATCCGAGTGAACCTCGGCATCGAGTATGCTACGGGAAAGAAACGCGGTCACGATGTCGTATGCTTCATCAAGCGATTGAGTGCGCCGCTCACGAGCGATTTCGCTCTTAACCACCAACTTCAAGTCATGACGCTTGCGTTGGGGAAAAAGAGAGCAGCTGACGCGGACAAGAGTTCGGAGGCTGGCTCGAGCAGCGGAGAGAACACCGAAGAGGAGGAAGATGACCACAGCAACTTGCTGTCGGTGGTCTACAACTACGTACACCAATCCTTTGGTCCCTTGGTGAACGAGTACTCGAAAGTCCATCAGCCGCAGCACGAGTTGGCGAACATGAACGAAGGAGCGCGAGGTACGAAATGGTGTCGGCTTGGATAACTCGAATTGTTGCGTTTAAGTAGTGCATCTCACGTGTTTTGCCTTCACTTTCTAGGTCTCCCTGCGATCAAGAGGAGAATGAAAGAGCTCGAGCTGGCGCTGTTGCAGTACCAGCAGAATATCGAGATCCCTGAAGTGAACCTGGTGTTCCACCCTGTGATCCAGCGCGCTGCAAACCTGGTAAGTGATGACGCGTGATCATTGCTGTAACCCCTCCTAGAGGCGCTCGTGTTGTACCTCGATATACTAACTAGGAGTTTGTTCGTTGCTGCTGGGATGCTCTATAGGTGCGGGAAAAGGGCGTTCTCATCGATATTGAAGCGCTTGGTTTGGAAGACAAGGTGAACGATGTTGTGTTCTTGAACGACATTCAAGGAGGAGTCAACAAATGGATCAAGGAAATCCAGAAAGTGACCAGACTCATCAGGTATGAAAGCCGCTTTGACTATCCCGCTGGTCGTGTGTCTTGCATGAAAAAAAAGCGTCTGATAGATCATATTGTTTTCCATAGTGAACCGCTGCCTGGTACAGCGATGCAAGAGATCAACTTTTGGTGCGATCTCAACCGCGCGCTGCTCGGTGCTCAGGAGAAACTGAGCTCACCTGAAGTGGAGATCACGCTGGCGTTGCTTAAGCGAGCGAAGCGATACTTGGCGACAGTGACCTTCAGCGCCGATCACGGCCTTGGACCAGCAATCCAAAGAGTAGCGAGTGTGATGACGCTGATGAAGGACTTCCCGATGAATTCCATCTTGTCTGCGACTGACATTAGCCAGCTCAATCAAGGTGTCACCCTCGTGTTCACGCACCTCAAGAAGATCCGAGTGGCTGATGAATACAAGCTGTCGCGACTGCTTCACCTTGTCGAAATCATGTCGAGCGACTTGACCCAGCAAATTGTCAGCGTGCTGCGAGCCTACAGTCTCATCCAGATCCCTTTCGAGCATTTTGAGCAGCTGATTCTGTCGAGCAAGGAGCTCTTCTCCAACTGGCATCGTCAA
Organism: Globisporangium paroecandrum; assembly: GCA_023333955.1. Lineage (NCBI taxonomy): Eukaryota > Oomycota > Peronosporomycetes > Pythiales > Pythiaceae > Globisporangium > Globisporangium paroecandrum. Next base: position 16,410 of record JAASFU010000447.1, on the reverse strand, counting down.
GTCGCGGTATTGTACGACTTGACTAAGGAGTTGTCCAAGCGCCGAGGTTCTATGAACAGTGACAAGCCACCACAGCTGTCCGAGTTGCAGATGGAGCATGCTGCTATCGAAGAGCGTTTGCTGGAGCTCCACGAGTTTCGCGAACAGCATGAAAAGTTGCGTCAAGTGATTGAGCGCGTCCTAGGGAACGCCGCTGGGGCTACAGCGACCGACGCTCGTGGCGAAGTCACTGGCGATGCCCTGACGGAAATCAACGCTGCATACATGCAGCTTAGCTCCTTGGACCCTCTCGATGTCTCCGGAGAAGGAACGACGGCGTGGAAAAACATGCGAAAGTCGTACGAGCTGTGCATCGATCGCATCGAAGGTCACATCATCAGCAGTCTGACAAGTCGCCTGAGTGCGACTTCGAATGCGGATGAGATGTTCCGCGTCTTTTCGAAGTACAACGCACTTTTCTTTCGCCCGCGCATTCGCAGTGCAGTTCAGCAGTTCCAGATGCAGCTTATCGAGAACGTGAAGGAAGACGTGAGCAGTTTGCAAGCCAAGTTCCGCGCTCACTACGCCTTCTCTGAAGCATCTCGAACAAGCAAGCTGCGTGACATCCCTCCAATTGCTGGAGCAGTCATGTGGGCGAAGCAGATTGAACGGAAGCTGAAGATGCTTTTGTCACGTGTTGAGAGTGTGCTCGGCAGCGGATGGGAGCAGCATGTGGAAGGAAAGGCGCTGAAGGTCGCTGCTGAAGCGTTCATCGCCAAGCTGAACCCTCAGCTGATTTTTGACCAGTGGGTCAGGGAACTCGCGTCCATGCCGATCTTCGACATCAAGAATATCATTCTCAACATTGTGACGGAAGACACGCCTCAAGGAGAACGCAAGAAGCTGGTGGTCGCCTTCAACCAGCAAATTGTGACATTGTTCAAGGAAGTGCGCAACTTGGAGTGGCTTGGCTACCGAGTCCCGTTTACGCTCAAGATGATCGCAGAGGACGCCAAATCGAAGTACCCTTTCGCCATGTCGCTGGATGCAAGTCTCAAGACGTACATGAACTCGTGCCGAAGAGTGCAGCCAATTTTTGAACCTCTGGTCGCGTCGTATGTGCGTGAAGTCCGAGCTACCATTGGCAAGACCTTTTCGAAGGGCAACGAAATGCGCTGGCACGCCGACGGGCTTGGCGAATATGTTACAGATCTGGCGACGAAAGTTGAACGCCTGCACGATAAAGTGGAGGAGCTGCTGCAGAAGAGCAGCGACATCGACCACCTGTTGGACAGCGTTCGTAGCAGTGCCGATTTCAATACACTGGAAGTCCGAGCTGTGTTGACCAAGGTTCAATCGCACGTGGATGAGCTGAGTTTGGCGGGGTATGCGAACCTGAACGTCTACGTGAAGAACCTGAACAATTTGATCAGTGGCATCCTGGCAAAGAAGCTCGAGGTACTGCTGCACAACTGGATTTCCTGCTTCGATTCGAGTCACGATGAAAAGACGCTGCAAAGCGTCCTTGAAGTGGCAAACGTGTCATCGCGAACCCATCAGATCCTGCTGAAGAACCAGATGTTGTATCTGGAGCCTTCGGTTGATGACGCGCGAAGTGTGTGGTTGATTCAGCTTCAGACGCTCATGAACTCGGTTTGCGATCTGCCGAAGATCCAAACTTCATCGTATGAGAATGTGTATGGAAAGTCTACTGTGTCGTCGTTAGCGTCTCCGTCTCGAAAGAGTGCCAGTGCGAAGAGAAGAGAATCGGTGTTCCGAGAAGCACTGATGCAGCTTCCTCAAGAGCTCGTGATTAAGGCGTACGGCGTTGTCGATGCGACCATCGATGAAGTTCAGAATTACGCGTCGACGTGGTTGCAGTACCAAGCTCTGTGGGACATGGACGCGCAGACTGCAATTAACACGGTTGGTGAAGATCTCGAGAAGTGGCAGCAAATTTTGATGGAGATCAAGACCGAGCGGAATAGTTTCGATGCGGTGTTCAACACGAAGCGCTTCGGTCCAATTGTTGTGAACTACCAGCAAGTTCAAGCCCAAGTGAATGTGAAGTATGACGCGTGGCACAATGAGTTTTTGGCGCATTTCGGAGATCTGTTGTGCAACCAAATCAACTCGTTCTACACGACGATTTCGACGAAGCGTACGCTGCTGGAGCAGCATGCGTTGGAGGCGGCAACCGCTCAAGTCGTCGCAGCGATCACTTTGATTCAAGAAATGCGAGTGAATCGCTTCCAGTGGCAATCCGCTGTGGAATCCTTCTCTCAAGGAGAGCGTTTGCTCAAGAAGCAGCGATTCAAGTTCTCAGTCGACTGGCCGTCTCTGGCAAATGTTGAAGGTGAGTGGGAAGCGTTCGTTCAGCTGTTGGACCGCAAAAGTGTCGCGATGGAAAGCCAGCTTCCTCAGCTTCAAGCAAAGATTCTGGAGGAAAAGACCGCTCTAGATAAGAAGATCACGAAAGCTGTCTCCGAGTGGGACAGTGCGAAGCCACTACAGGGTGGGCAGACACCAAAGTCTGCAATTGAGCTGTTGATGGTTTATGAGACTCGCTTCAAACTGCTCCGCGCCGATCAAGAAAAGATGGGTGGAGCTCTGGAGGCGTTGAGCATCTCGTTCATCCCTGGAGTTGGAAGTGTGCAGATGGATGACGACCGCATGGGCAGCTCACCATTGACGCGCGCAATGGAGGAGCTTGCTGGCTTGGACGAAGTGTGGAAGAGCATCTCCAAAGTATGGGCTCAGGTCGATGAGTTGCAAGAAACGCTTTGGTCAGCAGCCCAGCCTCGCAAGATCCGCAAGCAGCTGGAAGATTTGATTGACGAAATGCGCCGTTTCCCTGCTCGCGTCCAGCAATATGAGGCATTCGAATACTTCACCAATTCGATTCAAGCGAAGAAGTCGATGAACTCGTTACTCTCTGAGCTGAAATCAGATGCGATTCGAGACCGCCACTGGAAGCAGATCCTCCGCCTGTTGCGCATCACTTCGCCTTTCACTGAGCTGACACTTCGTAGCTTCTGGGACTCTGGTTTATCTTCTGGCGACAACGAACTGAAGCAGATCATCCGAACTGCTCAGGGTGAGATGGCGTTGGACGAATTCTTACGCCAGGTGTCCGACTACTGGTCAAACTACCAGTTGGACCTGGTCAACTACCAGAACCGATGCCGTATCATTCGAGGTTGGGATGAAATGTTTGCCAAGCTTGAAGAGCACCTCAACAGTTTGAGCAGCATGAAGCAGTCTCCGTATTATCGTGTGTTTGCGGAACAAGCGACGAACTGGGAAGACAAGCTGACTAAGATTCGCGGGATTCTGGATTTCTGGATTGATGTGCAGCGTCGCTGGGTGTACTTGGAAGGAATCTTCTTCGGATCTGCTGATATCAAGCAGCAATTGCCGAAGGAGTTTGCGCGCTTCCAGAGCATCGACAACGAGTTTACTTCGACAATGAAGCGAGTTGCTCACAAGCCAATGATCGTGGAGGTTGCCAACATCCCCAACTTGTTTCACTCGCTGGAACGTCAACAAGAGATGATGGGCAATGTGCAGCGCGCTTTGGGAGAGTACCTGGAGCGTCAGCGAGCCGCATTTCCTCGTTTCTACTTCGTTGGTGACGAAGATCTTCTGGAGATGATCGGAAACAGCAAAGAGCCACTGCAAATTCAGCGCCACTTATCGAAGATGTTTGCAGGTATCTCTTCGTTGGAAATGGACAGCGACAATTCCGTCATTCTCGGCATGGTGTCTCGTGAAGGCGAGGTGGTCAAGTTCAGACAAGCTGTCAAAACCCAAGAAGATACTCGCATCAACGCCTGGTTGGGGAAAGTCGAAGACCAGATGCGCCAAGCACTGTCGCAGCTTCTGGATGAATCCATTCGGTCATACCCATCAGAGGATAACATCGAGAATTACATCAAGTGGGTGTCCGAGTATCCGGCTCAAGTCATTCTCCTCGCGACTCAAGTGCAGTGGTCGCGAGCTGTTGAGATCGCTTTGAAGGCAGGCGGCCAAGATTTACCGCTTGTGCTCAACCAATTGGACGGTCTTCTTCGCATTTTGAGCGAGCGCGTGCTCTCTGATGTGAAGAACGACGTTCGTAAGAAGTACGAGCAGCTGATCACCGAGCTCGTGCACCAAAAGAGTGTAACAAAGCGACTCCTCCAAGCCAATGTTGGCAGCGTCGATGATTTCCGCTGGCTGTATCACATGCGATACTACTTCCATGCTGCCGAAACGGATCCACTGAAGAAGCTGAGCATCAAAGTGTCAAACGCCTCGTTCTCCTACGGGTTTGAGTATCTTGGTGTTGGTGAGAGACTCGTTTCGACTCCTTTGACCGAGAGATGCTACCTGACGCTGACACAAGCTTTGGATTTCGGTATGGGTGGCAACCCGTTCGGCCCGGCTGGTACAGGTAAAACCGAGTCTGTCAAGGCACTGGGTTCGCAGCTTGGACGCTTTGTGCTGGTTTTCAACTGCGACGAACACTTCGATTTCCAAGCGATGGGCAGAATTTTCGTCGGCCTTTGCCAAGTTGGAGCGTGGGGGTGCTTTGACGAGTTCAACCGTCTTGAAGAACGCGTTCTCTCGGCTGTCTCGCAGCAAATCTTGGCGATTCAGAGCGGTGTCTCGTCGATCAAGACTCAAAAGCAATCCGACGGCTCTGCCCTGACTGTTGCTAGCACCAACGGCGGCACAACCATTGAGCTCCTCGGCAAAAGCGTGAAGCTGCATCCAGACGTGGGTATTTTCGTGACTATGAACCCAGGCTACGCTGGTCGATCGAACCTGCCAGACAACTTGAAGCAGCTGTTCCGCAGCATCGCGATGGTCGCACCAGATCGCGAGTTGATTGCGCAGGTGATGCTTTTCTCGCAAGGTATCACGACCGCAGAGCAGATTTCAGCCAAGGTGGTGCTGCTCTTCAACTTGTGCGAAGATCAGTTATCCAAGCAACCGCACTACGACTTCGGTCTCCGTGCGCTCAAGAGTGTGCTTGTCAGTGCTGGGCAGCTCAAACGCAAGATCTCGCAGAACATGGCTGCTGATACGAGTATGGAAGAACTAGAAACGAAGGCGTTGATCGGATCGATCAGTGACACCATCATGCCAAAGTTGGTTGCTCACGACGTGCCAGTGTTTGAGACTCTTCTGAAGGGAGTCTTCCCAGGGACTGACACTCACCGTATCCAGGAAGACGGTCTTCGCGCCAAGATTGTGGAGTTGGCTCAGCAAACCAAATTGGTTGCTCACGAGCAGTGGGTGGAGAAGGCTTTGCAACTGTACCAAGTCATGCAACTTCGTCATGGCGTGATGCTTGTCGGACCTTCCGGCACTGGTAAATCAGCGGCCTGGCGGGTCTTGCTCGATGCGCTGGAGCAGTTTGACGGAAAGAAGGGCGAAGCACACGTGATCGATCCAAAGGCTCTGTCAAAAGAGCACTTGTACGGAGTCCTGGATAACACCACTTTGGAATGGACCGACGGTGTGTTCACCCACATTTTGCGCCAAGTGTTGAACAGCGTTCGTGGAGAAAGTGAAAAGCGCCACTGGATCATCTTCGATGGCGACGTCGACCCTGAATGGGCAGAGAACTTAAACTCGGTTCTTGACGATAACCGCTTGCTCACTCTTCCATCAGGAGAACGCCTCGAAATTCCGCCAAACGTCTGGATCATGATGGAAACCGAAACTCTTCGGTATGCTACTCTCGCAACCGTGAGTCGATGCGGTATGGTTTGGTTCTCCACCGACACGGTGCAGACCCGCCACATCGTGGAGCACTATTTGCAAATGATCCGGGATGACATCTCAACCGTGTCATCGTTCTCACTGCAGCCGAGTGAAACTGAAGCCATGCGCAAGAGTGCTCACACTTACGTCGCATTAGTTCGAGACATGATCTCTCGTGGCGATGGCATGCCGTCGGTGATTGAGTTGTGTTTGGAGCAGGCGATGGCGCTGACACACATCATGGACGTGACGAACCTCCGATTGCTGATGTCGATGTTCTCGCTGCTCGGACGAGGCTTGTCTCGAATCAACGAGTACAACGAAGCGCATTCCGATTTCCCCATGACGGTGGAGCAAATCACCCAGTTCGCTCCGAAGTGGCTGGTGTTCTCCATCATTTGGGGCTTCGGCGGCTCGATGGATTCGGCAAACCGTGTTCTGCTGTGTGACTTCGTTGTCCAGACGCTCGAGAATCGCATTATGTTCCCAGTGTCGTCATCTGCGATGTCCAATCCTGAGAACAGCCTTCTGGAGTACGAAGTCAACATCGACGACGGTGAGTGGCGTCAGTGGATTCGATCGATCCCACAGCTGGACTTGGAGAGCCACCGCGTGTTGTCAACAGACGTCGTGGTGACCACTGTCGATACTATTCGCCACGTGGAGGTACTTCGTGGATGGCTTTCGCAGCATCGTCCACTCATTTTGTGCGGCCCGCCTGGCAGTGGTAAAACGATGACCTTGACGTCCACCCTGAGCTCTTTGCCCGAGTTCGAGTTCGCGAGTCTCAACTTTTCGTCTGGAACGTCGCCTGAACTTATCCTGAAGACGTTCGCGCAGTACTGCGAATACAAGCGAACGCCGAACGGAATGGTCTTGGCGCCGAACGCCCCAGAGAAGTGGTTGGTTGTGTTCTGCGATGAAATCAATCTTCCCGAGGCAGATCGCTATGGAACGCAGCGTGTGATCACCTTCTTGAGACAGCTGATCGAGCAAGGTGGTTTCTGGCTGGGTGGTAAAAACACCTGGGTGCGATTGCAGAGGATTCAGTTCGTGGGGGCGTGTAACCCGCCAACGGACCCTGGCCGTGTGCCAATTTCGCTCCGTCTGCTTCGTCACGCTCCTGTCTTGCTAGTCGATTTCCCGTCGTACCCGTCACTGAAGCAAATTTACGGCACTTTCAACCGTGCTCTTCTGAAGCTGACACCGTCGCTCAAGTCGTACGTGCAACCTCTCACGAATGCAATGGTCGACGTGTATCACAGCAACCAGACCAAGTTCACTGCCGAAGTCCAGCCGCACTACATCTACAGTCCTCGTGAGTTGTCGCGATGGATGCGCGCGCTGTATGAAGCGGTTGAACCGTTGGAGTACGAGATTGAAGTGGAGACTTTGGTGAAGCTCGTTTTCCACGAAGCGCTTCGACTCTTCATGGATCGTCTTGTCACGCCAGACGAGCAGAAATGGTGCTTCGACACTTGCAAAGAGATCATGCGAATGCACTTCCCGCAGAGTGCTACGTCGTTCGAAGCGATTGAATTTGGCGGACAGAATCCAGTCCTGTTCAGTACGTGGCTGTCGAAGCACTATACTGAGGTGTCGACGATGGACTTGCGTAAGCATATTGAAGCGCGCCTGCGCGTTTTCTACGAAGAAGAGCTCAACGTGCCTCTGGTGGTGTTCGATTCTGTCATCGACCACGTTCTCCGTATTGACCGTGTACTCCGCCAGCCTCTTGGCCACCTGCTCTTGGTCGGTGAGAGCGGTGCAGGTAAAACTGTACTTTCTCGATTCGTGAGCTGGATGAACGGCATCTCGGTGTTCCAGATCAAGCTTACGTCCAACTACACGCTCGAGAACTTCGATGATGATCTTCGCGTTGTGCTGAAGCGCTGCGGCTGCGAGGGTGAGAAGATCTGCTTCATCTTTGATGAGTCCAACGTTCTCGGTTCGGCGTTCTTGGAGCGTATGAATGCGCTTTTGGCATCTGGAGAAGTTCCTGGTCTTTTCGAGGACGACGAGTACACGTCATTGATGCACGCTTGCCGTGAAGCTGTCCAACGCGATGGCGTTATGGTTGAGAATACCGAAGACGAGCTTTTCCGATACTTCACCAAGCAGGTGCAGCGCAACTTGCATGTTGTATTCACCATGAATCCGGCATCCGGAGACTTCCAGAACCGAAACAACACGTCGCCTGCGCTGTTCAACCGTTGCGTCGTTGATTGGTTCGGCACGTGGAACAACCACGCTCTTGCTCAAGTGTCGTATGAGTTCACGAACACGCTCGATCTCCCTGGATTGAGCGATTTCGAAATTCCTGTCGATGCGGAAGAGATCTTGGCCAAGCTTGTTCCTCACATTGCGACCGGAACATTCCGCGATGTGCTCGTCGCAAGTATTGTTCAGTTCCACCACGCAGTTCTCCAGCACATGCGTCGTCTTCAGAAGCGCCACATGAAGTACAACCATATTTCTCCTCGAGACTACTTGGAGTTCATCCGCCACTTCGTGTCGCTATATTCAGAAAAGCGTGCTCAACTGGAAGATCAGCAGCTACATTTGAACGTTGGTGTGCAAAAACTGCAAGCGACTCGGGAGCAGGTGGCTGAGCTACAGGGTCAGCTGAGCCTGAAAGAGAGAGAGTTGAAGAAGAAGGATGTGGAGGCGAACGAGAAGCTTCAGCAAATGATTCGCGAGCAGAACGAAGCTCAAGAGAAGAAGAAAGACACGGAGAAGTTGGCAGCTGATCTTGCGAGCAAGGATCTCGAAATCAGCGAAAGAAAAAAGGTGGCTGAAGCAGACTTGGCTCAGGCAGAGCCTGCTCTCCTGGAGGCACAGGCATCTGTGAACTCTATTCGCAAATCCCAACTCGATGAAATCAGAGCATTGGCTCGTCCTCCTGTCGCTGTTCGGCTGGCGGTGGAAGCGGTGGCAGTCATGCTGGGAGAAACTAGTCTGGAATGGGCCGACCTTCGTCGCTTCATCCGAAAAGATGATTTCATTTCCAGTGTGGTGAACTTCGATTCGTCGAAGCTGACTGCGAGGCAGCGAAACACTATCCAAACAAATTACGTCGAAAACGCCGAAGACTTCGAGTACGAAAAGGTCAACCGTGCTTCGAAAGCGTGCGGTCCGCTGTACAAGTGGGTTGTCTCGCAGCTCAGCTACACAGCCATTCTGCACAAGATTCAGCCGTTGCGAGAGGAAGTGCAGGCGCTGATCGAGAAGTCGGCAGATCTGCGTAAGAGTTACGAGAAGGCGAAGGAGACAATCGATGCCCTGGAAGTTCGCATCGAAAGCTACAAGCACGAGTATGCTGCTCTGATCAGCGAGGCGCAAATCATCACGAACGACATGGCGCAAGTAAACAAGAAGGTGGAGCGCTCGGTCGCTTTGCTGAATAATCTGCTCCATGAAAGCGAGCGCTGGGAAGCTGGATCGAACGACTTCGACACGCAAATGAAGACGCTTGTCGGAGATACGCTGCTCTGCTCTGCGTTCTTGACGTACGTCGGTTTCCTTGATTTCCAACAGCGCAAGATTCTTGCTCAGGACTGGCGAGACATTCTGAACACTATGGGAATCGCCACGAAGCCTCAGCTCAGCTTTGTGGATTACTTGTCGCGACCGAACGAGCAGCTGGAGTGGCAGATGAGCGAGTTGCCGTCGGACGAGCTGTGCTACGAAAACGCGATCATCCTGCAACGCTTCCACCGCTTCCCGTTGATTATCGATCCTTCTGGTCAGGCGAACAACTTCATCATGAAGTACTACGCTCTGAAGACCAACAAGAAGATTGCGCAGACCTCCTTTTTGGACAGCTCGTTCATGAAAGTGTTAGCGAGTGCAATTCGCTTCGGAACTGCGTTGTTGGTTCACGAAGTCGAGCGAATCGATCCGATTTTGAACCCTGTGCTGAATCGTGAGCTGTACAAAACTGGTGGTCGCGTGTTGATCCGACTCGGTGGAGAAGAGATCGACTACTCGCCGGACTTCCGTCTGTTCCTAATTACGAGAGACCCGTCGTGCCGCTTCAGCCCAGACATTTGCAGTCGCGTGACGTTTGTGAACTTCACTGTGACACCAAGTTCTTTGGAGAGCCAGGGGTTGAGTATTCTGATGAAGAGCGAGCAACCAGAAGTGGAGGAAAAGCGAAACAACCTGTTGAAACTGCAGGGCGAATACCAAGCCAAGCTGCGCGAACTTGAAGATTCGCTGCTTCAGCAGATCAACAACGTCCAGGGCAACATCTTGGACGACGACAGTGTCATCAACGCACTGGAAGGAATGAAGGCAGAGGCTGCTCACATCTCGGCGCAAGTTGCGCAGACGCAAACCACCATGAGCATCGTGGAGGCTGCGACAAGCCGGTACCGCCCGCTTGCGAAGGCTTCGTCTCGTCTCTTTTTCGCGTTGGAGAATTTGTCGTCGATCCACTTTTTGTACCAGTACTCGTTGGGTTTCTTCTTGGACCTCTTGACCAAGGTGCTCTCGCTTCCTCAAGATGCCAGCCAAGACGGACGACTGGAGAGCCTCTCCAATGCGCTTTTCGCTCACACTGCAGGTCGCGTCAGCCGCGGTCTTGCAGAAAGTGACAAGCTGATGTTTGCGCTACGAATGACACAGATCTATCTGGAGCTTCAACAGGAAAGCCTGGCTGTGCAGGGCTCTCAGGCGAATGCAGGAGCTCCATTTGATGGTCCATTGGATGAAGAACTGGACATTTTGCTCGGCACCACGTCGACATTCCTGCGACCAGATGTTGACAGTGCTCGAAGTGAGCTTCAGCAGCTTCTCCCTGGGTTCTCCAAGGTGGAAGTCGAGCAACTGTTGAAGCTTCTGCAGCTCCCATCGTTCAAGCACTTGGAGTCCCACGTTCGTGAGAATGCGTCGGAGTGGGATGCTTTTGTGAAACACCCTGCTGCAGAGAAGTACATCCCGGAGGGATGGGATGCATCATTTTTGAACGCTTCTGTCACCCCGCGACGTGCAGCGTTCCGAAATGTGATTCTAGTCCACTTCCTTCGACCAGATCGTGTGATCTACGCCGCAGAGATCTATGTGGGCCTAGTGTTCGGATCCGAGTTCCCGTGGCGAGGCGAGATCGAGCTGCGAAAGAACATCGAGAACGACACCCAAGCGACTCGAGCCATCCTTCTGTCGTCCAAGCCTGGCTTCGACGCGAGTGCTCAAATCGACGAGCTCGCGCTCACTCTTCAGAAGAAGTACAACTCTGTGTCCATGGGCTCTGCAGAGGGCTTTGACGCTGCGGAGAAATGCATCAACACGGCTCTGAAGAATGGTACGTGGCTTCTCTTGCGCAACGTCCACTTGTGTCCGTCGTGGCTTATCAGCGTTGAGAAGAAGCTGTACAATGCGCGTGATTCGGCGCACCCGAACTTTCGCCTCTTCCTCACGAGCGAGATCCATCCAAGCTTGCCTGTCAACCTCTTGCGCATGTGCGACATCTTCGTGTTCGAGCCGCCGAGCGGCATGAAGTTGAGCATGGTTCGTACGCTGGACACTGTTTCGGCAGATCGAATGAACAAGATGCCAGCTGAACGAGCAAGACTTTACCTCTTGCTGTCGTGGTTCCACGCTCTGGTGCACGAGCGACTTCGCTACGTGCCAGTTGGTTGGTCGAAGACGTACGAGTTCAGCCAATCGGATTTCCGCGGAGCGTGCGATGTGATCGACCGATGGGTGAACTCCGTGGGTCTGAACCGCGCGCACGTTGTTCCGGACAACATCCCGTGGGCTGCGATCCGCACGACGCTGAAGGAATCGGTGTATGGTGGTCGTGTGGACAACGAGTTTGACCAAGAGTTGATGGACACTTTGCTGGAGCATGTGTTCACGCCGGAGAGTTACCAGAATACTTTCGAGCTTGTGAGTGCTGGTGACGAGAAACTGCTGATCGCAGAGGGTAAGACCAAGCAGCAGTTCATGGAGTGGATCCACAAACTGCCAAGCACGAACCCTCCATCCTGGATGGGACTTCCTCGCTCAGCAGAAACGATGGTGCTCATCAGCCAGGGAAACCGCACGTTGCGAAACCTCCAGCTGATGCAAGACTTCTACGGTAACGAGAGCGAGAGTGTGAGTACTGAAGAAGAGAGCATGGTGCTGGGAACTGCTGCGGGCAACAACGGCGGCGACGACAGCATGGGCGAAGACACGCGTCCAAAGTGGGTCCAGGACCTGGATCGCCGCGTCGACGCGTGGCTCGCGCTGTTCCCGAGTCCTCTGCCCACGATGTCGCGTGACCCTGCGAACTTCTCGAACCCGATTTACCGCTGCATGTTCCGCGAAATCGAGCTGGGGTCCGAGTACTTCTCGACTGTGACCGGACTGCTTGCGACCATCAAGGCGGTCTGCGCATACACAACGAAGCCGACGAACGACATCCGTGAGGCCATGCAGACACTGTACCGCGAGAAGATTCCGTCCCAGTGGCTGCAGCTCTACCGCGTGTCTGCCGAACTGAGTCTGAGCGAGTGGCTCGCGGACTTCTCGCTGCGTATCCACCAGCTGAGCACGTTGGCTTGCATCGCACCGGACGAGCTTCTGCAGACGCAGAGCGGCATCTGGCTGGGCGGTCTGTTCTCCCCTGAGGCGTTCGTGACTGCTGCGCGTCAGAGTGTCGCTGCCGCATTGGCGTGCTCGCTGGATGAGCTGCAGCTGGTCGCAGAGATCCAGCCGTCTGGTAACGTCGGCAGCTTCGGAGTGAGCGGCTTGCAGCTCGAAGGCGCATCCTGGTCGTCCAGCGCGATCCTCCCGTCGGACATCATCCGCAACAACCTGTCGCTGCTCCACCTGCGCTGGTCGCCTGCACAGGAGCTTACAAGCCAGTCGGGCCTCCGCCGCCTGCCAGTGTACTCGAGCGACAAGCGCGACCACCTGCTCTTCTCCGTGTCGGTCCACGTGGACAGCACCAAGTTCCCGAAGACGCAGTGGATCCAGCGATCCATCGCGCTCGTGCTCTGGCAGCTCACGGCGTAAAGCAAGTGAGCACCGACCAACCTACCAAGGTCTGTTTGTTTGCATATTTCATTTCCATCTACATATCCCCCAGTATTGAGTTTTCACTATGACAATGATTTGAAAGCACACAGAGGTTGGATTTCCTTTTCAAAAGCTCAAGCGGTTCTCCCATCAAAACCAGTTTGCAACATCTACCACTCACTACACAACTCACCCACCACCACCCCACCGTATTGAATGCTGCGGATCCATCATGACTTCTGGATTGCCGCTTTCTGCTGTTTCAGCAGCGCCAGCAGCACAGGGCGGAGCTTGCCCACTGTCACATGCTCGCCACTTTCGCTGCTGCTGGCACCATCATCAGCGCTCTTTCGGACCACTTTCTGCGGTAGGTGGTTGCGGAGCGTGCGCAGCACGTGCAGCACGCTCACGTGCCTCGGCTTGAGCTCGAGCAGCAGCTGGAGCTCCTTCACGTTGCGGTGCTTGATGCAGAACTCCAGCAGTGCAAAGTATACTGCACCACGCACGGCGTCCAGCTCACTGGGCTCGTTCTCCTTCTCATCGCCATCAACATCGAAGCCATCCTGCTGCTCGGGTCGTCGCAGCAGCTGCATCAGCAGCTTCTCGTGGCAGTGCTCGTACAGATCGCACTGGAGCAGTCCCTGGCATGCCTCCAAATAGTAGCCGCAGCGGCAGAGCAGGTCCGTGTACGCGAGCAGCGAGTCCCTGGCGAGCGCGACGCTGAGTTCCTTGTGTCGATGCTGCTGCTGCAGTTTCTTCTTCTGCGAATGGCTCTGGGACTTCGTGCTCTGAGGTTGTGTTAGTTGTTGTTCTTGCTGTTGTTGCTGCTGCTGTTGCTGGAGCTGGAGCTGCTCGCGGACGAACCGCTCGACGAAGAACTGGAGCGGCGGGAAGAGCGTCAGTGCGCGCTCGGCATGCGACCGTGAGATCCGCGTCGCGCCGGACAGCGAGAAGAGGCGCGGGCAGCACGCGGACACACAGCGCACGAAGGGCAGCAGCGACTCGGGCTCGTGCAGCAGATACAGACGGCTCATCGATTCCACGTACATGTGCTTGGAGAACGACGAGATCGAGCTCCGGTAGTCCTCCAGCTGGCGCTCTTCGTGGAACAGCAGATGGCTCGGCATCGCGCCACCTTCAATAGCCACTGGCGGGGCCTTGGCTTGCTTGGCGCCCTTCACCTTGAACACCACACCGTCGAGCAAGAAAGACTCGAGCTGCGCCAGCCACTGCTTGCCGTGGTGCAGTGCGCAGCTCCCCGACGCGAAGCGCAGTGAGCTCATCGGCCGCAGCTTGCGGCTCAAGCGAAAGTTTGATGCGTCGTGGTCGTCGTCGCCTTCCAGCGGACTAAAGGATGAAAACGGACTCGCGGGGTCATCATCGTCCACCGCCGACGACGACACGGTGGTCAGTGCGCTCACGGTGCGCGGTCGCAAGTGGTGCCGGCCCTTGAAGTACGCGCTCGTCTGCAGCCGCGTGATCTTGCGCTTGGCGAGCAGCACCCAGTTCGAGAGGTGGCGCAGCGCCTCGACGTTCGCGGGCGTCAGCTTCTGCGCGGCGATGACGACACTGGACTGGTGCTGCTGGTCTGTCGTCGTCCTTGCTGGCGCCGCCAAAGCGTCCTTCTCCCAGGACGAAGCAAATCGGCCGCCCACAGTGATGTCCAGCGCGACCTGGTGCAGCGACGACACGATGCGCGAAAGCTCGTCCACGAGCGCCTCGGGCACATTCTGGTCCGCAAACACCGCGAGCAGCAGCGCCGGACTCGAGATCGATCGGAAGACCGTGCTCCAGATCTCCTCATCGCACGAATCCAGCGACCGGCAGACTTTTTCCAGGATCTCCAGCGCCTGCAATGCGGTCTCAAACTTGCGGCTCTCGCCGTATTTCGCCAGCGACTCGAACGTGGCTCTCGGGTTGCTGGGATCTTGGACTTGCTGCTGTTGCTGTAGTCGCTGGCTATTGTTGTTGCGGTTATGACTGCTTCCAATTGCCTTTGCACTCGGCGTCTGAATGAACCAAAAGCCCGAAGAGCTCCAGAGCCCCACGGAGCTCGCGGCGCCAGCGATCGTCCACAGTGCTGGCGGCGGCTGTGCGACGTTCGACATCGGATGGAAGCCGTTCTGGGAAGGATGGAAACCCGACTGTGGCAAAGCGATGGACGCCAGTTTCTCTCCAGTGAGGTAGCTGAACGCGTGCAGCGTCTCGCTGGCCACGATAAGAAGCAAGTGACGGTGCGCGGCGATGTGCAAGGCGCTCTCCGCCATGTCAGGCGACCAGGAGCCGAGCGTAGTCAGCTGCTTCGCCTTCAATCCTTGCTGCTGGTCTCTTGAGGTGACCAGGTGCACCGCACCAGAGCCACGGACCAGCACGAGCAGCTCACCTGTGACATTGTGCAGGCAGGTGAGCAGCTGCCTTGCTGGGTCCATCATTGCTGATGTCGCTACTTCAGGAGAATCATCACCACCACCACCAAGCACCGCGGACCAGCTAAGAGAGACCATGCGCAGCGACTCGGCGCTGCGGAAGTGCACGCCCATGGACTTGGTGATGATCCAAAGCCCGAGCTTGGAGCTCCTCAGGCCGATCACTTGCGTACACATGAGCGAGAACGGGTTGCCGATCGTGATCTCCGTGCGGAACGTGTTCTTCTCCTGCTCGTACTGGATCTTGCGCAAGCAGAGCTTCGGCTCCTGCTTGGACTCCATGGACCACCACGCGAACTCGGTCGTCTCGCCGTGCCACGCCATCTCGGTCGCCGTGAACGCCACCACGGGTTTGGTCCACTTCAGGTTCGGGTTCTCTAGGAAGCAGAACTGGTTCAGGAACGTCCACTGGTGCAGGTCCGCGCCCCATTCCCAGAGATACGCCATGCCGTCCTCTCGTGCGACCACGCAGCGCAGCGTCGACATGCTGTTGTTGCTGTTGCTGTTACTAACGGAGCCTCGTATGCGCTGCTGCTGCTGGGAAGTGGAGAGACTCGAGCTGCTGCTCGATAACGGCGTCGCGTTGCCGCGCATAAACTTGATCGCAACCACTTTGCAGTCAAAACGCGCGCACAAGACAGGCGACTTGGCCAGAACGCTGCCGTCTTTACCCATTTTCGGCGCCACGAAGAGCTCTTCAACCAGATCCAGCTCGTCCACGTCCTGCTGCAGCAGCCCTCCGCCTCCGCCCACGACGTTGCTGTCGAGCAGCGAACCGCCGTTGCTGCTGATCGTGCTGGCTGTGCTTGCAGGGGAGAGCGAGCGCAGGGTCTGGCTCGAGCGATCTGCACTCGGTCGCGTCTGCTGCTGCTGGGTTTTCGCAGGGCTCGTGGCTTTGCGCCGCGGAGGAATCGCGTCGAGAACGAACACAACTCGAGGGGACACCGCTGTACCGGCATGTGCAGCTACTGAAGCCAAGGGGGTGGAGCCACGTCGCCCCAGGGGAGGAGATCCACCGCCAGCAGCAGTAGTAGCAACAGCAGCACTCACCTTGCCTGCTGGTTGCGTTGGCCCGGGGGTCCTGGGGGCTCCTGTCGCAGCGGACGAGTGCTTCTTCACAAGCACGAGCGCGATGTGGCCGGCGCTGGGCTCGCAGAGCTCCACCTCGTACTGCGCGAGCCCCTTCGCGGACGTGAGTTGCGTCCAGAGCCGCTCGCCACGCGCCGCGGGCCACGGCAGGCGG
>JAASFU010000446.1:0-22853 GCA_023333955.1 Globisporangium paroecandrum | reverse complement strand
TGCTTGAGCTTCGCATCTGGCGCGCAGAAGTTGTTGGCCGCGTACTTCATCCCCTGGTACCACGACTTGTGGCCGCGCTTGGACGCGTACAACTTGGTCGGGACGTCTGGCACGTTCGCTCCTGGGGTGGTGCACGACCCCAGGTACACGCAGCTGGCGCCCGCGTCCTCGGTCGGGTAGATGATGCGGAAGTCGCGCGGCATGCCGGGCCCGACCTGGATGGATGTAGAGATCTCGGTCCCGGAGCCCTCGATGATGTCGATCTCCGGCGCGCCACGGCCCTGGTGCGGGTTCATGCCGGAGCCTGGGCTCGCGTCGCATGCACTGATGCGCTGGTTGGTCGACAGGAACACCTTGTCGTCGCACTCGTTGTAGGAGAACGGCCAGACCCGACTGGTCGAGGCGCTGAACACGGCGCGACCGAGGTTGCCCATCATCCAGATGCCAGGCCACGTCGGGTAGTATTTCTTCGAGCTGGCGCGCGCGCTAGGCCCACCCTTGATGTCCGGGTTCCCGGAGTCCGGACCCACGATGCCGGGCAACTGCGTGCGCACCTCGACCATGCCACCCTGGAAGCAGAACTTGTTCCACGACTGCAGCATCGCCGAGCGGTAGAACTGCATGCGTACAGAATGAGAGAGGGAGATGCATATTTGATAAGTGAGTCTGTCAACGCCATCAACATGAGCGCTCCGTACAAACCGAACCATCCGCGTTGTGTGTGCGACCACTTACGAACGTGACTTTCTTGTACCCGGGCGGGTTCTGGTAGTCGTTCCAGACGCGCAGCGGGATGGCCTCGTCCTGCACCTTGATGTACATGTAGCACGTGCCGTCATTGTCACACGCGGTGGACGTCATGTTGTGCGAGAACACCTCCAGCGCCGCGTTCACGCCGTCGGGCTTGTTCAGCGACGTCCACATGTGATCGTCTCCGGGCTTGAATGACCGTCCGACCGTGTTGAACTCGTCGCTCATCACAAGGTCCCAGGGCTCGCCTCGGGAGCTCATGTACACCTGGCGGTCGGCGGGAGTCGCAGGGTCGACCCAGAGTCCGATGCCTGACTTGACCTCGGACCCTGCTGAATGGACGCCTCTGACGGCAGCAATCATGCAGATCGCTATTGCTGCCCTCACTGCCAGCATGAGTGACTTCGGTGAGGTGGATCGACTCACCGCCGATATTGTTGATCCCTGTATGTGGTTGATGCTGACCTGGAGAGACTCTTTGTGTTTGACTACCTTCTTGGTTCTGGAGAGAAAGCCAAAGTGAGCGGCGCCAGGTCCAGGGACACACTGACCAGCGACTATTTGAGTCTGCGAGGAGGGAATGAAGCCAGCGCAGGACAGAAGGAGGGTACTAACTGCAGCAAATTGGCGGTGACACCACGCGGGACGCAGAGTACTTCTCGAGAGGGAGGGGAAAGAAAATCCCGCCTCACTGTTGCACTCGAGTAGTTAATGCATCATTACTGCTCGTGTTGGCAGCGCTGAGCCACCCACTCGCATCCCGTGCCCTTCCCTGGTTTGTGTGATTTGCACTTGCCCATGGGGACGCGAGCGAAAGAAAAGGCCCAAATCAGCATGTATTCATGCATACGTGAGGCGACGAGTTCGATTTTCTGCAGCTTTTGGTTCGCAAAGGATGGCGCCCTCCTTTTGTGACCCATGCCATCAAGTGGCCCTCGATGACCTTCAGACCAGTTGTAGCGACGAGTTTGCCATCATTTGTACACCCAGACCCTGAAGCCCCATCCCCCCCTCGATGTCGCTGGCGCAGCGAAACCCAAACGGACCTCCTCAGCGTCGAGAGCATTCCACTCTGGAGCATGCTAGCCAATCAAAGCGGCGAGTGGCCCTCAGCAAAAACCGTGCACTTCGTCTGCAATTCAGTGGTTTTGGATCCCCCTCCTCCTCCGTTTTCCACCCAGGTGAAATGCGCGTGATGGGGATCGATAGATGATAATGTCACTCCTAACTCCAAATGCAGCAGAATGGACCACCACATCCGCGAGATCAGCCATGGCGTGTAAAACGCATGACCATTTGTCCACCAGGGGTAAAGAAAAATGAAGACAAAATGTAAGGTGCTGTCTATATATAAATGGAGAAACCGTCGGACACACTTCCAACCCGCCCGCACTCCCTTGTTTCAATCCAGCATCCTGTGTAGGACCGTCAACATGAGCAAGCATTGCGCGGAAGTGACCGTGCCATACGATACGGTTCGATGGGACCTAAGATTTACAGAGTTGTCACTATGCACGGTCGCAGCACACAAATCAGGGCTTTGGACCACTCTTCTGTTCACTTTTTACTGAGGGTGATCAACAAAAAGCGAGCGCATTTTCTTTGGTAGAAAACATTAAACTTCACTAAAAATGCTCTATTTATCAGGAAATGTTCCATTAAAAAAAACTGCACTCGCTCGGCTTGGGAACCACGGACACTGTATTCTGCTCATGCGTGCGCGGATCGCCGAAGTATCATGATCCTGCCGACCTGACAAACTCATGTGCTTGCTGCACATCCATAGCTCTCGATATGCAGTGTGTGTACCCTCAACGCGCGGGGATACACGATGCTGTGCGTATCGAAAGCTCTGAGGTGCCTGCGAAAGGTACCTAATAACACACCGGCTACAACGCAACATAAGCGCGCAATGTAGTATGTCAGTGAATGGCCATTGCTCGTGCATTGTCAACATAACTATCTACTGTCATCAACTCTATAGAATCCAAATCCGATGGCCTTCCTCTTGTGTGTCCTGCGATAGATGGACTTGCTGTTTTGTCCTCTAGAGCACGTCGTCGTCCCACTGGTAAGACGAGACGCTCGAGGGTGTCGGGATCGGCGTCAGTGGCGTCCGCGGGACATTGGTGAGTCCCGGCGGTGCGTTGCCGCCCTCAGCCACCGCGCAGTTCAGCGCCTCTTCCTCCAATTCGCGCTCCGTCATATCTGCAACCTCCATGTTCTCTGTTGCGATGTACGCCATCTTGTTCCAGTCGGTGCGCGACAATTTGATGCTGAATACTACCAGTTTCACGATCTCCATCGCGTAAATCGAGTACCAGAGCGCTGGGAGGCCGTATCCGAGCACGATCGCGCCAACGTATGCCATTGGCAGCTCAATGCACCAAATCGCGAGCGAACTCGTCCACGCGACGATCTTCGCTTCGCCCATGGCGTTCAGCACCGACGAGGCGAGCATCTCGATGGACTCGATCATGAACCCGACGATGAAGATCGGTTGCACGACCATGCAGAGCTTGAGTAGGGCGTCATCCGTCGAGTAGAGCTGGAAGAACGTCTCGCCAAGAGAGAGCGTGATCGTGGCGAGCAGCGCGACGCACACAACCGTGCAGATGAATCCGAGCTTGCTAAGCACCTTGGCAGCTTGTGGGCGATTCGCGCCGAGGCAGTTTGCGACGCGGATCTGCGTGGCGCAGCCGAACCCCCAGAAGAGCGCCCACGAGAGTCCCCACAGCCCTGAGATGACAGCGTTTGCAGCAATGACATCCGAGCCCAGCTTCGCCGCGATGAGTGCCAGTCCTGAAGCCGCGACGTCGGCGATCAGACTGCTGATCGCGATAGGGATCGCGAGGTTCGCGTACGTCTTGATGCGGCCCGCAGTGAACGCGCTCAAGTCCCAGCCGCCCCACGCCTGGAGATGCATCTTCTTGTACAGCATGCAGTACGCCACCAACGCAATCGGCTGGAACCATGTCGCGATTACAGTAGCCAGCGGCGAGCCGTCGAACCCGAGTCCGCTCCACCCAAAGCAGCCGTAGATCAAGAAGTAGTTGGCAGAGATCGCAACGCCAATCGACACGGTGCCGACGACTGTCACCGGTGCCATGATGCTCATCGCCTGGAAGTACACGCGGATGCACACGTATACGAGTGCCGGCCACGATGCGAACGACGCGATGCGTGCAAAGCGAGCGCCAAGGCGGATGACCTCAGGGTCGTTGGTCGAGTACGACAGAGGGAACTCCACGAACCAGTAGCAGGCGAACAGAGGGATCGACAGGATAGTGGCCATCACGATCCCCATCTGCAGCCACACGCCCATTAGCTCGCCGTTCTTCGCGCCGTGAGCCTGTCCACAGAGTGTCGTGAGCGCGCCGCACCCGCCCCAGATCATCATCAGCGGCATGTTCGTCCACACGGTCGAGAGCGACGCGGCCGCTAGCTCGACCGTGCCCAAGTGGCCGAGAAACACGTAATCCACAGTCGTGAGCGCGAGTCGCGCAAAGGTGGACAGACTCACTTGCAGCGCCATGGACGTCAGCGAGAGGAACTCGGCGCGGACATCCACTTCAGGCTCGATCGGGGCTGGGAAGGATTGGTGCTTCGAGGATTTCAACTTGGGCGTGAGCAAGAGCAGTGGTGTCTTCTCTGGTGCTGGCGCCATGTCTGTGCGTTTGTTTGCTTGTTGGGTAGTAGCTAAGCTGCTGCTTTGGTGAGCGAACGCTTTCGGAAATGGAGTATGCGAACACGGAGCACTGTGCAGTAAGGGCAGTATTCCTCCGTGCGACGCAATGGTTGCTACCTTAGCGCCAATCGAAATGTGTGTGTCCATTTCGTCTGGACCGAACAGAACTTTCCCAGCAATTTCTGCTCGACTGGGAAAAGGTCAAGTCTTTTATATGGCAGTTGGACTTTTTGTGGCAGTTTCAACGCGAGACAGGCGATTTTACTTTCTCCACTCGCTTAAGTTCGGTGACACTAATGACTTGAAATTCTATGTAAAGGAGCCGCGCCCTGTCTCCTTATTTCATTGAAACGGAGACAGGAGGGTGACCTTCTTCCCTCACAAAAGAATAGGGAATCAGAGTCACCAACGAATTATCAGACAGTTAGCAACTTTAAAGTGAGGACCATCATTCTGCTAGATCTAAGTTTCTGATTCTGACACTTCAAGGAGGAGGAAGTAGTGCTGTTATTCGCAATTTGCGTGCTTACAAAAAGCAGAGAAAAAGAGAAACTATGGACTACTGTGGATCGCTCCGCGTTCTTGTAGTGCTTGCCCTAGGTCTAAGATGGTGTCGATTCGCCAGTGTCCAAGCGGAGAGGCGCCTGGACGCCAAATCGGGGATCCGGGCGTGGGTTGACCCTGCGACGCCCGCAGATCGCCAGGTGTACATCAGCTCACGAGGGGATCCATGGGACCTCGTGATGAGCGACGAGTTCAACACACCGGGGAGATCGTTTAAGCCTGGCGAGGACCACATGTGGACGTCGCTTGAGAAGCCTGACGGCGTGAACGCTGCGCTGGAGGTGTATTCGCACAACATGACCTCGACCGCGTGTGACGACGACGATGAAACGTGTTACTTCTACATCAAGGTCCAGGACGAGGTCATTGACGTACAAGTGTGGAACGACTATCAGGACGAACCGGGTTACAAGAACGTCACTTTCGTAAGTGCTCTGTGAGGTATGGTGTTTGTGCGTGTATATACAGGATACTGACCGCCTTCTGATATATCTCCTCATTATGTTCTTTGCGAGCAGCACTACCGCGGCGCAATGGTGCAGTCCTGGAACAAGTTCTGCTTCCAGGGTGGGGTAGTCGAAGTCCGCGCGCAACTGCCCGGCGCTGTCAGCTCAAGATCCGGGAATCCAGACATTGCCGCCGGACCGCGCGCACGCGCGTCTTCGATTAAGTACTATCCGACGTGGCCCGGCGTCTGGATGATGGGCAACCTTGGTCGAGCGATCTTCAGCGCGTCGACGGCGCGCATGTGGCCATTCTCCTACAACGAGTGCGACGACACAGTGTTCCCGAGCTACAACCAGCGCATCAGCGCATGCAATGCGAACCCAGGTCATGGGCTGAACCCGCACCAGGGCCGCGGCGCGCCGGAGATCGATATCCTCGAAGGCGGCGGGACGTCGATCTCGTCATCGATGCAGCTCGGGCCGGGGATGCCGAGCTCGTTCCGGATCATACCCCCAAAGGACGATCCGAATCCTCTGTGCGTGTACACCAGCACGTGTACGACCCCAGGTGCAAACATGCCTGGAATCCCCACAAAACTGTACGCTGCGCGAGGACACAAATCGTGGTACCAGGGCATGAAGTACGCGGCGAACAACTTCTGCGTGCCGGACGCGAAGCTTAAGCAGGACTACGCGACCGTCAAGGCAGCGCTTGCAAGAGGTATCACTGAGAACACGTGCGGAGTAATCACTTGCCCGGCATCGAAAGATCCGAACTCGAATCTGAGTCCCATGGACAAATCGACAGCGCAAAGATGGGGGATCAACTCGAACGGTACGTGCTACCCGACGATGAACGGCTACACTGGGGCTCATCTGTGCAGTCCGGGCAATCCGAGCGCCACGTGTGAGCAGCATAGTGCCCCAAAGAGCGACAACGTCAAGCTGTTTGAGTACCACATGGACGCACTCTCTGCCAACTGGCCAGTTCACTTAGCTGCATACACGGACTACTTGGTGTACCAAGTCGAGTGGGTGACAGGCAGTGAGGGCTACACCCGATGGATGCTCGCCGGCCAGCCGCTCTTCGAAATCCCAGCGAGTGCGATCACAGACCCACCGCAAGATGATCGGATGAGCAACCCGATCAAGATCATGATCGAGGAGCCCATGTACATGATCTTCAACGTGGCGCTCTCGGGGACATGGGGGACCACCCCACCGAATCCAGGGCAACCGTGTCGAGGCGACGGCAAGGACCCTGTCACCAATCGCATCTGCGACTCATTCCCGATGTTTATGAAGATTGACTACATCCGCGTGTACCAGGATACCTCGCCAGGTTCCAAGATGCAAGTCGGCTGTGATCCAAAGTCCCACCCTACGAGTCAGTGGATCGCGGACCACATTGATGAGTACGAGGACGCGGAGAACAAGGCAGTCGAGGTACCTGGGAAGGCGTTCTGTCGCTCCGACACGGACTGCACGATCGCCACGAGCATGAAAGCCATGTCGATCCGCACAGGCTCGTGTGTGGACAACCGGTGTATGTGCACTTCGGTCACGTCGTGGACTGGGCCGCGGTGCACCACCCCAGCAGGCAGTTCGAAAAAAGGCGGCAAGCGGTCGTTCGGTCCGCCCTGTGTTGTCACGGTGGCAACCTTCGCGCTCGCGATGCTTACCACGTGTGGGGTCGTCACGGTGTCGATGCGCAAAGAGCGGAAGCTACTCCGAGCACTGAAGAAGCAAAAAGCTGCTGTAGATGCTGAAAAGTCGACGGAGGTGCTGACGGTACCTGGAGTTGGCGGAGCTCTTGGCGAGGATGCAGGGCTTGAGATGGTTGCGAAGGAGTGAGCTCTGGACGGTTGGAGGTCCTTTGAAAGACGGTTATTATCAGATTCAGATTCAGACTTGTGTTTGTCTATTTGATTCTCCGCCAATCAAAACTGGTTTTTGTGTTTTTGACGAATTAAAAGATAATAAAAGTGTTTGTGATCCTGATAAATCGCAAACCATTACGTAATGCCTCTAAAATGTGGGCAATCTCGATATTCAATCTTAAGCAGGGCATACTGTACAGTGGCCATTTCGCCGCACAAGTGTAACAAAAGCATTTCGAAAGACGAGAAGATGGCGCCAACGAGCCTCGCCGCTGTGGTCGGACGCCGGCGCAGCGCGCGCAATGCGGCAGGGATGTCCAAGCAGAGCAGCATCCACGGATACGAACAAGGCGCTGCTGCTCATGCCACTACGTCTACGTCCAGGAGCACGGCGAAGCGCAAGCAACGCCCGCAGACGTCCGTGGGCGATGACGCGCTTCAGGAGATCGTGGCGTTCGTCAAGAAGCAGCGGCCAGCGATCGTCTCGACCGAGGAGAAGCTCGACATCCTGCTGCTGCAGGCCAAGCTGCGCCACGAGCACCACGCGCAGCAGGCTGTGAAGAAAGCGGTGCTGCCTGTGGCTGCAGAGACCAGCTCGTCCAGTCTCACGACCCAGAAGACGAAGAAAAGGCAGTTTGAAGGCGGGAACGCCACGCAGCGCATCGCGGAGCTCTTGAACCGCAAGAAGGATCTCGTTGCGAAAGTGTGGGCTGACTACTGCAACGGACTGGAGATCAAGGCAGCGGCTCGCCCCGCGGGTAACTATGCCAAGAAGGCTACGCTCGTGCCGCACACGCACGCGGTCGTGTCGTCTGTGCACGATTTTATACTCACCCGCAGGGCCGACAAGCTGCGCGTGATCGCGAGAGACGTGATGAACCACCTCGAGACCGCGGGCTTCATCCATTTGGATCGCTCGTCGCCGAAAGCCACGACGTCCACGTTGCGGTCCGTGAATCGGTTCCTGAACCGCATCGGATACAAGCGCGGCGCGAAGAGAGGTGTGCTGAGCTACACGTTGCGCAAGGAGAACAGTCTCGAGCGCGACGCCTTTCTGGTGAAGATGACAAGTTTGCTGGATGAACAGAGAAAAAAAGAGAAAGGGGAGAACGGGAGCAAGCGCATCGTGTACGTGGGCGAGAGCTACGTGTTTGAGAAGTACGCGCGCGACGACAGCAGTGTGTTTGACGCGAATGACGAGCAGGACCTCGAGGCCCAGGCCGCGACGCCCGCGGATACGGAGTCCGTCAATGGCAAGCGGTTGTGCTTCATCGCTGCGATCGTGGACGCGAACCCCCAGGTATCAAGCGAGGATGAGCGCTCCGAGTTTGACAACGCGCACTTATTGCAGGAGACGCTCGTGATTTTTGAGGGTGGGAAGAAACAGACCAAGGACTTTCGCGGCATGTTTTACCACAGCTCGTTCCTCAACTGGCTCGAGGCGCTCTTCGCAGCGCTCCGTGAGCGCGGCATTGAGAGCGCGTCGATCGTGATGGAGAACTCCAAGCACCACCGCGAACTCCCCAAGGACACGCCGTACAAGTCAATGACGAAAGAGCAAATGCAGCAGGCGTGTACAGAGCTTGAAGTCCCATTTGAGAAGTCCGAGCTGCGGTCGATGCTCTGGGAAAAGCTTAAGCGGTACATTAACGAGAACGTGAAGCCCGTCGTGTGTGAACTCGCAGCAGAGCACGATCACGAGATCGTCTTCTCGCCGCTCCGCCACCAGTATGCAGAGCTCCAGCCGATCGAGAGCGTGTTTGCGATCGTGAAACGCGAAGTTGGGCGGCAGTACACGCCAGACTCGACTTTTGACGATGTGCACACGCGGCTGCAGCAAGCATTTGAGAATCTGAGCTCGGAGGAGATTCAGAAGTGCATCGACAATGCGAACACGAGTCTGGAACAGCTGATGGCGCACGTGGCGCAACTGGACGACATGGACATCTCGGAGGACGACGATGAAGATGGAGATGAAGAAGTAGAAGGGGCCGAGGATGACGAGTCTGGAGACAAGAGCGCGGACGGCTTCGATCAGCACGTTGTCTAGGCTGGCCAGTCGGTTCGTCAGTCTTCGTCAACAACTTCAAAGGTATTTGTTCAAAGCCAGAGTTCACATTGTCATGCATATTATGTTACAACACATAGAACGGTCACTGGCTGTAGTGACTTGTTTCTAGTCCTCCTCATTCGCTAATTCTCTCTTACACAAAGTTGGTGCTGTAGTTCTCGTTCCCGACTAGCGGCGCCTTCCCAACGACACCGACATCGGACATTGACGCCACTGACTGAGGCGCGATTCTCTGCTGGTTCTTGCGCATGAACTCATCCTTCTGGTTCGCTCGCGTGGAGGTGAACACCGCCACCAGCGTGACAAAAATCGTCAGCCCTGAGGTGGCAAGCGCGACGTACCATGGTGGACCGTACGAGATCGAGCCCCCTGTCACGGTGCTCAGCGTGCTCGTGCATCGCGGCCCTGTCCAGGACGAGCCCGTGCACCTGCACCGACTGTTAACGCACGAGCCCGTGGTGACCTTGGTCGTATTGCTCGAGACCGTGCAGTCATTGTCGGTCATGCAGAATGCCTTGCCCGAGACCTCGACCGCCATGTTGGCGGTGTCCTGGTACGACTCGATATTATCCTGGATCCACTGGCTTGTCGGGTGGGACTTTGGATCACAGCCGACCTGCATGGTCGAGTTGGTGGACACGTCCTGGTACACGCGGATGTAGTCGATCTTCATGTACATGGGGAACTCGTCGCAGATCTTGTTCGCGACCGCATCCGTTCCGTCGCCGCGGCATTCGCTCCCAGCGTTCGGTGGGGTGGTCCCCCAAGTACTCGACAGCGCCACGTTGAAGATCATGTACATGGGCTCTTCGATCATGACCTTGACTGGGTTGGTCTTAGCGCTGTCCTGCGGAGGATTCGTGATCGCGCTCGCCGGGATCTCATACAGCGGCTGACCGGCGAGCATCCATCGCACGTATCCGGTGTCGCCCATGATCCATTCGAGCTGGTAGACCAGGTACCCCGTGTACGCGGCGACGTGGATATCCCAGTTAGTCGAGAGCGCGTCCATCTGGTACTCAAACTTGGCGACTTTGTCGCTCTCCTTCGCGCCAGTTTGCTCGCATTTCGAGCTCGGGTTCCCGGGACTGCAAAGGTAAGCGCCAGAGTAGGCGTTCATGATCGCAAAGCACGTGCCGTTCGTGTTGATCCCCCAGTGCTGTGAGGTCGAGTTGTCGATGAACCCCAAGTCTGCGTTCGGGTCTTTCGACGCAGGACAGTTCGTGAGTGAGCAGACGTTGTCCGTCACACCCTTGTCGATCGCAGCCTTGACGGTTGTGTAGCTTTGCTTGAGCTTGGCGCTCGTAGCGCAGAAGTTGTTGGCCGCGTACCGCAACCCCTGATACCAGGAGTCGTGTCCACGTGCTGTCGCGTACACAGAAGTGGGGATACCTGGGGCGTTCGCGCCTTTCGTCTCGCAAGTGTACGTGTAGATGCAGCCAGCGTTTGTGTCATTGGAAGGATAGATCGTGCGAAAGTCGGTGGGCATGCCTGGTCCGATCTGGATCGACGACGAAATCGACGTCCCGCCGCCCTCGAGGATATCGATCTCCGGCGCGCCGCGGCCCTGGTGCGGGTTCATGCCGGAGCCGGGGTTCGAATCGCAGGCGCTGATGCGCTGGTTGGACGACTTGAAGGCTGCTTCGTTGCACTCGTTGTAGGAGAAGGGCCACATGCGCGTGGTGGAGGCGCTGAAGATGGCTCGTCCGAGGTTACCCATCATCCAGATGCCGGGCCACGTCGGATAGTACTTGACCGTCGCTGCACGTGCGCTCGATCCGCCCGCGATGTCGGGGTTCCCAGAGGCGGAGCTGACAGCGCCAGGGAGCTTCGCGCTCACTTCGACCATCCCGCCCTGGAAGCAGAACTTGTTCCAGGACTGCACCATACCACTACGATAATACTGTTACGAAGAGAACAGCAGCAAGAAACCAATGTGAGTTCAAGCGCCATCAGCACCAAACCAAGGAAAGGTATGTACAGATAGATACATGTGCACCAAACTTACAAACGTGACGATCTCGTAGCCCGCGGGGCTCTTGTAGTCGTTCCACACCGTCACGTTGTTGACTTCATCGACGCTCTTGATGTAGAAGTAGCAGGTGCCATCGTCGTCACACGCGGTCGACGTCATGTTGTGCGAATACACCTCCAGCGCAGCGTTCACGCCGTCGGGTTTCTCAAGTGATGTCCACATGTGATCCTCGCCAGCTTCAAACGATCGGTCAGGCGTGTTGAACTCGTCGCTCATCACGAGGTCCCAGCTATCGCCGCGCGAACTAGTGTACACCTGGCGATCTGCAGGTGTCACAGGGTCCACCCAAATGCGGATACCGGATTTGGTCGCAAACTCTGCTGCGCTGACATGGAAGCGTTGGTGGCAGCTCAGCATCGCGAGGACGGCTGTGGCTGCAACAGCGCTGTATGAACTTCTTCTCCATTCCATCGTTTGACGCTCCTTTTGATGTAGTAGAGCAACGCTGCTGAGTGAACGAGCGACTGAAGAATGCGCAGTGAATCTGGGCAGCAAAATCGCTCGCTGTCCACGACGCAGGTGTGGAAATGGTTTCAAGAGTCTCAAGTGCGAAAAGGGATGCTTGCGTGGGAGTGATGGATTGCTGAGGCACCTCACCTACGATCTTTATGCTTCAAAGCAGCAGCGGCGATCCATTCTGAGCCGCGACGCGACTACAGAAAGGAAATCGGCCAAAGCGGGTAGGTACTTTTCCAATCGGACCGCTCCTGCCCAATCGATCGTCACGGTACATTCATTCGTACGCGGCCAACTGTTAACATCCAACGACCCGGATCAAGCTCCAAGTCTCCGCAAGCCTGTGTGTGAAACGCGTTGGTGTGTGTGCACCCCGTACAGCGGCTCTTTCTCTGTCGACCAAAGCTACCAGGATTATGGCCAAGTAGCGCCAGCTGGTTTTGATTCCCCCCCACACACAAAATTTACAGCCGGGCTAAGAAACTTGCGGTTGGCGGTCGTCATGTAATACGTACGCACGAGTCCGCGAGGCTGAACTTTGCCAAACTCACTCAGCTGATACCGATGGTGAAAGCGAGAAGTGCTTATTGACTGAGTGCAATTCGCTCAGGGGTCAGCAAAATCCAGGAGCTTCACGTGCGTGAGATACAAATCACGCTCATACTGCAGCGACAGCTCAATCGCACCTCTAGACACTCCTGCCGATCGTTTCCTGCACGTGTATGCATGCATCCCGTGGCCGCTTCAAAAGCGATCCGATTGCGTTCTTTTTATTCCCGCCATAATGGCGCCTACTACCAGCTCCATGTGGTTGCTGAAAATGCGTCCACTATCAAAACAGCCGCCACACAATGTGTCCCATGCAGACAAGTCAGCAATCAATCAAGCAAGCAAAGCAAAGCGCCTGACACGAAGGCTTCCATCCAGTCAGACAACCTTCAGGATCCTGTATCATACCTTCGAGCTTCACAAAATCCAGTCGCGCTTTGCCTGCATGCGCTGGGAGAGCTTAATGGTGCCATGCTAGATGCGATACATGGTGCAGTATGCGTCTGCAAAACCAAGCAGCCATTCGCGCGTTGCTTCGAGTCAGAACACTACAAGCATCTAGTCAACCCTTTAGGGCCACCCTTTCACTCATCCCAAGCCTCGGCCACCCTTCTGCCTAGGGCAGTTCGCAGCGATAGGCAGTACGCTTCAGCTTTGTACTTGCTGACCGCCGCTGTTGATGCTCTTGGGAGTGGTGCGCCTCGATCCGCTCCACAGCGCGACTACAGTAACGAGTCCGTACGGATTGCCATGGTTTTCCGTCCTGGTGGCGATTGTGCAGTCCGCGCCGGAACCGAGAGAGCGCTCCCCAACGAATGGATACCTCGACCGCGCCTTGGTTGCCGCAACCTCGAACTCGTCAAGCAAGCTGGTGAGACTGCTTGGGCTTGCATCTTCGAAGGTGGGGAGGTATCCTGGTCCACGCGGATATACATACCTACCTACGTAGTCGACCTCGAGGAACATTGAGATTGAATCGCAGATGCAATTGTTATAGTGACGGGGTCGGGTGCCGTCGCATCGAAATGGTCAACCTGGGGTTGGTGTGCCCTACGTCCCCGAGAGCGCAGTGCGGGTTGACGATCGTGGACACTCGATCACGATCCGAGCGAGGTTCTCCTAATTAGTTCCTCAGAGCGGTTGGTCACGAGCGTCCAGAGCAATAACAATAGTGTAGCCATTTGCTCAAGGTGGTTTTGTTTGTTCTTTCTTCGTGGGGGAAAGTTGTTGACAATGGGATGTTTTCCACCAATCATACTTTTTCAAAATAGCTGAATTTGAGATTTTATCCAATCACTAACGAGAAAGAAGGTCGGACCAAAGAAATGGCAGTTGATGTGCAGTTTATGCGCCCAATCGGAGTTGCGACAAAACTCATTACCAGTACAGTATTCTCAGAACAATTCGAGAAAAACAACTGAAACAAAGTCAAGCGAGTCATTCGTTAGACACAAGTCAACAAGCAAGCCAGCCAGCAAGTAAGCAAAACACACAGCACAAGCATGGACAAGCAACCCCAGTACCCCGCCACCACGAAGGTACATCCACATGTACATGCACAACCCCCCATCATCACTTTGCTGCTATTGGAAATGCTAACTTGTCCGAGTTTCTGTCTGCATGTTTACTTTGCTTTGGTGTCTGCAGACCGTCGAGACCGATACGTCGCGCGACGAGCAGATCGCGCGGGAGCTCCAGACGCAGTTGAACCGCAGCCAGGGCGCCGGCTTTGGGCATGGAGCTGGCTCAGTGGTCGCGGCGCCGGCGATGCAGGTGCCCTACAGCTGCGGCGCGTGCGGCACGACCCACGCGGTGCGCAACGTCACGCACGGCGCCGTGTTCAAATGCACGGTCTGCGGCGTGGAGAACCGCATCATGCTGCAGCAGCACCGACCGGTCGTCGTCGTGTAAGTGACAGCGCTTAGTCGAGACTGTGTGTGTGTGTTTGTTTGTTTGGCTCATGTGCGCATTTGCATCTGCTTATTTGTTTGTTGTTTTGCAGGGACAACGCGTACCCCGTGCCGATCCCAATCTTCTGCAACATACTCTAAGAGAGACCCGCAAGGACACTCCACCACCACCCCCAACAGTCATTATCGTATTTGGACTAGCGGGCTCAAGAATAAACAACCAGTGGCACGACGAGGGCATTGTTGTGGGCCATGCATGTATGTGTGTTCATGGCTCACAACCGCCAAACAAGTTGG
The DNA here is from genome assembly GCA_023333955.1 of Globisporangium paroecandrum. Classification (NCBI taxonomy): domain Eukaryota; phylum Oomycota; class Peronosporomycetes; order Pythiales; family Pythiaceae; genus Globisporangium; species Globisporangium paroecandrum. The sequence goes on along the minus strand of JAASFU010000446.1, from coordinate 8,207 downwards.
GAATTGAGAACGATACCGCAGTCTCTTTATTAAGCGCACACACACAATGTACCAAATAGCAAACTGAAATGTTGATCCCCACGAGTCTCGCTGCTACCACTTGCTTGCTTGTCCCTTGCGTTAATGGCTCTTTCGCCATTTCAGCAGCACCGCTGCCGCGAAAATCGCGCCATAGATGAGCGCCACGAGCTTCCCGTTGAAGCCGTCGAGGAGCGAGATCGGATTCGTCTCGATCTTGATGTGGTGGTCGCCGTCCGTGTGTGCGTCACAGGTGCTTCGGCACGCGCCGCAGGGACACTGCTTGGGCTCCTTCTCGTTCGCGATCGACGGCAAAAGCTGCGCCTGCATTGGAAGCAGGCTCTCGATGCCCACGACCTCCGAGTAGTTGTCGCACTTGAGCACGTGGTGGTTGAACGAGCCAGTTACAGTAGCACCAGTGGATGATCTCTCACTCACATTCGGCGCGGGGCTCTGCGCAAAGCTCAGGTACATGTACTCGCCGTGGCCCACGGCGCCGGTTTGCATCTGGTAGTTGAGGAACCCGAGTGACGACTTCATGCCCTCACTCATGGACGCGATCGCCGTGTTCTTGCATGAGTCAAACACGTTGCACGTGAACGTCTTGTCGAGCGTCACGCCCATCTCGAGCACCTTCACGTGGTCCTCGCCGGTCATCGGGTCGGGTCGGTAATTGATACTCGGGAACGGCAGGTGCATTTTCATGAACTCCGCCTGGCGCGGCGAGCACATGATACCGCACCACAGGTTCAGCAGATTGGTCGCGCACGCGTCGCAGCCGCCGCCGCTGTTCTTACCAAACACGCTCGCGAGCAGCTTAAAGTTCTCAGCCATGCCTTGGTTCTGCTGCCACGAGCAGCACGCCGCGTCCCTGTACTCGGGGCACTGGATCGCAAACAGCTCGCAGTGCGCGCCAGCGACCATGCCGTCCACTTGGCACGCGCACTTGCCGCTCGTGCACTTGCCTTTGTCGCTGCAGTCGACGTCTTTCAAGCACGCGCCTCCACCAGTCACTGTAATTAGAGTCAACGCACGCCCAAAACACAAACAAAAAGCAAGCCATGCGTCAATCATCAACACACCTTCTAGTCATCCTCAATACAACGGCCATAGCAACTCACCGTTCGCCCACTGCGGCCCCACCATCTGAAACATGCAGGCAACACGCAAACAAACATACACACAGCAAGTGACTTAATGTTCATCCATACGGTTAAGTATCGGTACGCCCCACGCAGCAAGCGACAAGCAGTTCTTGAATGGGCTTCTTACCGGCAGCGCATCCACGGGCTCGCGGTGTGCCTCTGGGATGCAGTCGTCGTAGTCGGGTTGGTTGCCTGGGTTCACGCACGTCTGCGTCATCACGCACTTGGCCTCACTTCCTCCGAGCGCCACCAGGAACAGCAGCAGAGCCAGCAGTAGCGGCATCGTCGTCGTCGTCGTCGCCATCGCTCCCATCATCACGGCCATATCCGCTTGGTTGATTTGATTCGCTTGTTCTTCTTTGACGAGAAGCTCACATTGAAGCATGAGGCTGTGGGTTCCACTCAGAGAACCTTCACATCACATCAAGGTTTGCATGTCGCACGAACAAGTTGTTCACCTTCCTGACACATTCCATGTTGCACGAAGATGCAGTCACATTCTTGCAACCGCAGTTGACGTGTTGCACGAAGGTGCCGCGCCAAAAAACGAGCTGCTTCACTCGAGTTGCCAATCACCCCGCGAAAAGCTTTACACTCGTGTCACCAAACCAAGTGGAAGGAACGGAGCTGTGCGCACAACCAAAGATGCTGCGCGCCACCACCACGACGACACTGGGAGCGCTCCGCCGCCGCGGCCTCAGTGCGACGTCTCGCCATGCACATCAGCAGCAGGCACTGAGCGCTGGTGCTGCAGCTCTGCCGCATTGTTTCCAGAGCGTGCGCACAAAAAAGACGTCCACGAAGAGCGCTGTTGGGAGTGTTGCTGGTGCGATCGCAGATTGTCTGTCAATTGGTGTTGGCTTGATGAACAACTGACGTAATGGAGCTTGGGTTTTGATGTGGCTGGTGACTTGCTGCTTATGCAGACAAAGGCGCAGCGCTGGCGATGGCGATCCGCCAGATCGAGAGCAGTTTTGGCAAAGGCTCCGTGATGCAGCTCGGCTCGACGTACGTTGACGGCGCGATGTGTCATTGCCACAGTCAATCTACTGCAATAAGCGGGCTGTCTGGCGTATGGTGACTAAAAGCTTTTACGACTGTGTATTTGTCGTGCATAGCAAGATTGCGGAGAAAGTGGAAGTGATCTCGTCGGGCTCGCTGTCGCTGGACCTGGCGCTCGGAGTCGGCGGACTCCCGAAAGGGTGAGTGTGGTAGCTGAACCTCATTTCTTATCTATATGGAATTGCCACCAACCATGCGTCGCTCGCTAATTGTTTCCATATGCATATATTGCAGCCGTGTGGTGGAGATCTATGGACCAGAGAGCTCGGGCAAGACCACATTGGCGCTCAGCTGCATCGCCGAGGCGCAGAAGCAGGGAGGGGTGTGTGCGTTTATCGATGCCGAGCACGCGATCGATGCGCACTACGCCAAGGCACTGGGCGTGAATATTGACGAGCTCTACATTTCGCAACCCGACTCTGGCGAAGAAGCGCTGGAGATCGCGGACACGCTGATCCGCTCCGGTGCTGTGGAGCTCGTGGTCGTGGACAGTGTCGCAGCTTTAGTGCCTCGCGCGGAACTCGAGGGGGAGATGGGCGACCAGCAGATCGCGCTCCAGGCGCGCCTTATGAGCCAGGCGTTGCGTAAGCTGACCGGCTCGCTCTCCAAGTCGAACTGCATGATCATCTTCCTTAACCAGATTCGGCAGAAAGTGGGCATCATCTTTGGCTCGCCCGAAGTGACCTCGGGCGGCACGGCGCTGCGCTACTACGCGTCCGTGCGGCTAGACATTCGACGGAAGGCGGCGATCAAAGAGGGCGACAAGATCGTCGGCAACGAGATCGTGGTCAAGGTCGCGAAGAATAAGATGGCGTCGCCGTTCAAGCTCGCGAACTTTGACATGGTGTTCGGCAAGGGCATCGACCGGTCCTCGGAGCTGGTGAGCATGATTAGTATGGCCATGATGATGAATGCTGAACGATTTCTAACGTTGGTCAATGCTGGAATAGCTCGACTTGGGTGTTCGTGAAGGGCTGCTGAAGCGCTCTGGCGCGTGGTATTTTATCGTCGGACGAGATGGTTGGCGTTGCTTACTGCTCGTTGTTTGTGATGGGCTATTGCGGGTCTGGATAGCCGTCAGAAGTGTCGACTAATTCTATTATGTGTGTATATGTGTGTGTTCTGAACAGAGCCCATCGGTCAGGGCAAGGCGAAGGCCAAGGTGTTCCTCGAAGAGAACTCGGAGATCGCTGCGGAGATCGAAGCAAAGCTCCGCCAGCGCCTGTTTGACTCAGACGATGAAACCGACGCGCTGGAAGATGTCGTCGTCGCAGATGTGAGCTACGTGAGCGAAGACGAGCTGCTCACGGAAGTCACCGCTGTCCTCAGTCCAACGGAGGAAGGTGACGACGATGTGGAGCGCGTGCCCGTAGAAGAAGACAAGTAGCCGCGACCAGTTTTTGAATTCGTTTACTATTGCCAGGCATACCTACTAACAAATCTCTTTTGCTGTCGTTGTATAGCAATTACAATTATCTGACTGATCCTCGTTCGCTCTCGATCTTATCGTTCCTGTTGCTTAGACTTAGCTGCTCAACGGCTATGCCCAGCACGGCTGTTTATGAGAGAGCACGTAGAGTAGATCGTTGCCCAAGAGGATGTCCTTCGGGAGCGGGTTCACGTACACGTACCCATAGGGCACGCTGCGCTCGCTCTCGTAAATCTCGACGCGCGCCTTCACGTGGCGGAAGATGAGCATGTCGTCGGGACGGCAGCGATAGAGTCCGACTGTGAGGATCCCGTCGGACGACAGCAGGTAGTGGAACACGTACTCGAACGTTCTTCCGACAAAGTCGAGCGGCACTTCGATCGCGAACAGCGAGCTGCGCTTCACGCTGAGGGGGGACGAGATGGACGAGCTCGTTGGCGATGGGACGTTGCTGCCCGAGGCAGTGTGACCTCCACCACCACCAGGGTGTGGTGGACTCGATGGAACAGACAGATAGTCCACCTGTGTACGACATCAATAACGACACCATCAACATCAACATTAAGTCAGTATGCGTCTGCCAGAGATGGATGCTATAATCTTGCACAAAGAGGACATGTACACAGCGTACATCTTTCCAGGACGCAAAGATGAATTCGCGCAGGATGCTCTTGATCTGCGAGTTGAAGTACTGGTTAATGAGTAAACTGTCGCAGAGCGACGTGCTATACGTGAGCCCCGACGCAAACGCGGGCGACATGAAGAAGTTGCGCGCAAACGACGCCGAGGACGACGACGTGAGCTGGTGCTGCCGCGCTTCGTTGAACGACGGGAACCAGTCGCTCGCACGCAGATTTTGCGAGATAAAGTGCACGTTTGCGCGGTTCGCGAGCTCCGTGATGACACGCGGCGCGCGCTTGGGGCCGATCAAAGACGAAATCGTCTTGTGCAGCGCGATACAGGACTGTGACACCCAGAAACAAGCGAGACAACAACGTTAAAAACCTGTCAAGCAAAACCAACGATCCAAGCTGAAGCAAGTACTCACCGCGTCTGCGAGCAGCTCCGAGGACCCGGACTCCGAGATCTCGCCCTCGCCGCACGTGATCACGATCTTGAATGCACGCTCGACACCGGCGCGCTGCAAAGTCGACAGGTAATACGGATTTCCGACCACGAAGAACACTTGGCGGAAGTGCCGGAACGACTCGTAGATCTCTGGCGACGGCAGTATCTTCGTGATCACGATGATCGGGCGGTGGATCTGAAGTGCCTTGACCCGCAGTGGTCCGACCAGGTACTCGAAATGGTTGGGGAACGTCGTCGGCGACAAGACACACACGACGATTGGCGCGACCGCCATGTCCAGCATCAGCGCATTCTCGATCATGGCGTCCTCGGCACTCGGCTTCTTTGGCTTTGAACTGTCGACTGCTGGGTCGTTGTCCAAAGGGATCTGCCAGTCGATGATCTTGGACCTGCGTCTTGTTTTTGGGGACAACGCGTGATTGTTGCTAGGTGCTCCTCCATTGGTGTTGTTGCTGGTCATGTGGGTCTTGATCCTCAACAGCGACGATGTCACGCTCTGTTGAGACACCCACGCTGGGGGCATCGCCTGAACGGGCTGCATCACCGTCACTGCGTCAGCTTCGCGACGGTCCTTGGCGATCACAAACACGGTCTCTTCGCCCATGCACGTGTACGAGTCGCCTGGGTTCAACAGGATCTTCCCCGTCGACGCACCCATGCTCGAGGAGATCGCAAAGAGGATCACGCCTGCGCAGTTCGAGTACACGAGCGACGCGACCTCCGAGAACGTTTTCCCGTAGACCACATGTGACGACGGCAGCTCAACCGAATACACTTCGTGGCTCGCGCCTCGCAGGTACCGTCCTTCCCACGAGTCGCTATTGTCGCTCGCTGATATCTGTTCATTGAAGCTGGACGTGGATGTGAGGTTGTACATGAACGTCGAGAACCCCGGACAGACGCAGTTCTGTCCCAACAGCGAGTGCATCACCTCCGAGAAGTACATGACGTTCTTCACGTCCAGGTCGTCCATGAGGTGGCGGTTGCTCGACAAGTGCATCTGCGCGTGGATGCGCGCACGTGGGGCGAGGCGCTTCGCCGCCATGACACGCATGAGTGTCCTGTGGTCGCTCGCCAGGTGATCTTCCTGTCCGCACCGGCGAGAGAGAATGAAGATCGCGTCGGCGTCGCTGCATGCCGCGCGCTGTGCATCGTCGACATCGAGAATCGAGCCCTGGATGAAGCTCGTGCGTTTCTCGAAGAACGGGTCCATGAGCAATGCGACCATCGAAGCCGACGGCTCGTCCTCGCTCATCACGACCACGTTGATGTCGACCATGTCGTGGTCGTCGTGGAATACTTCACCGAAGAAATGATCGATCCGTGACGGCGTGAGGTCCCCACAGAGCACCACGTGTTTGGTGTTCCCCGAGGGCTTGAACGACGTGAGCTCGTACTGCGTGAACGCCTTGCCGAGGTCCAGCACGCGCGAGACCTGGTACGGCACGATGAGAATGAGCACGATCACGAGTACGCCGACAAAGACCTTGGCGAGCACGTTGTCCGCTGGCGGGGTCTGGATTGTCACGAACACGAGGATCGAATTGAAGAACGAGTTGAAGAACGTCCAGTCGCCCGTCGAAGTCGCGTTGTGCGCGGCGTTGGCGTCCGAGGTCTCGGCGATCTGGATGATGCCCGCGGCACCGGCGATGATGAGTCCGATCTGGACGTAGCACAGGATCGCAAACTGTCGTACGGGAGACATGAGTCCGTGGCACCGGCTCAGCACAGCGCGCAGCTCCACGTAGCATTTGACAAAGCGCACGGGGTACACGAAGCGCCAGTACGAGTCGTCGTACCAGAGCGTGTGGGATGGGAGCAGGAACGACACGGGCAGCACGGGGAGGATGACCACGAGACTCACGAGCCCCTGGAGCGAGAGCACAAAGTCGAAGCGGTGGTCCGAGAGGTAGATGCCGCGAAAGAAGTAGTCAACTGCGAAAAGGAACGCGCAGAGCAGCTCGGTCATCCAGAGCCACAGCGGCAGCTGTTGCCACAGTCATTCACAAGAACAGGATACAGACGCAGGATAAGTACGATGTCTATACATTTAACCCTCCACCCAAACAGCATCTTTACATAACGAATGGCGTACCGTGTTGACGGGAAGGTACGTGTTGATGATGTAGGCCGCGACGTACACGATCGAGAGGAACGCGAGCACGACGTCCACGCCGACGCCAAACGTACTGTGGTCCAGGAACCTAATGAACAATAGCAGTTAGCATGACAGCAGCAAAAGTATACTACCTAGTGCACCTTACCGACTGATGCGGTCGCGATTGTGCACGCCCCAGCTGTCGCGCAGGAAGCGCATGCTCGTGGTCATACTCGCCGACTCAGGCTCTAAACACACACGAAAAGACACATGTGCAGGTCAGTGCATAGCATACTATTCGCATAGTATCTCACACACATACGCACGCACCGTATGGGTCATCGCTGGCGTGACTATGCTGGCCCGGGCGCGCTATGTTCTGCTTCAAGCGCTTCACCTGCTTGTGCAGCCCAACACAGCAAGAGAGCGTGTCAACACAGCCTTTCGTATTGATAGTTGTTCGCATGGAGTGGAATGGTACTGAAACGCACAAGCGAGATGCTGCCATAGTGGGACGTCTGGTTGCCGCCGCCACTGTCGTGGCCGCTGGCGTTGAGGTGCTGCTGCTCCATCAAACTGCTGTTGTTGTTGTTGGCGTTGGATTGTGGAAATGCGCAAGTGAGCTGGTGGACAAGCGGCATTGTGCAACAGAATGGTTTGCGCCGTTTGGATCTTTTTGTGAAAAAACGTGTCCCGACTTAGACATTTGTGTCCGGGACAGGATCCGGATAATGGGAGGCAAATCAAGCGTTTTGATTGACTTTTAGATTTTATTAAATATGCTTTTATCCAATCATTTGAACGCGGCAAATGCTTGTCAAACATATGTGTCAAAATTTGAAAAACAAGCATCCTCCAATTCTACGCACAATTACTAAGTGAATGACAAACATGGCTCATTTGGTGTGGTCTTCAACCCCCACCCGTCACGTGCTTTATTTCCACTGGGTGCACTCAATGTACTCGGACAACTGGCATTGCACACTTTGCGGGACTTTGTTCGATATCAATTGATTAGTTATCAGAATGCAAGTTAATGACTGACTCACATTGAGAATCCTTGGCTGGGATTGACAAGGTGGTAGGTATCTTGGCTAAGACTTTACGACGCATACTTTTTCATCACACGCATCTGGGCCCTCTGCGGCAGCTCCGCTTAATGGGTCAAATATGGAAAGAACCCAATCAGAGATTGTTTATACGACCAGTAAACACCAACTTATGGGCCAGTTGCTTGCTTGAGTCGTGAAGCTTGCAGCTCAATTGGGATAGTAGAGCAGAGAGCTGTGCGATGGAGTTCATTCAGTCCTCGTTCCAGGCGTCCTTCGACGCGCGCGTCGAGCGCGTGAACGCCACAGAGCTCGCG
>JAASFU010000445.1:0-22858 GCA_023333955.1 Globisporangium paroecandrum | reverse complement strand
TACATCAGAGCTGACAGGCTAACCGCGGGTGGTGGGTGCTTACGCCCCCTTTCAAACTCCGAATCGCGGCGTAAACGGCGGCAAAGCACTGGGAATATCCAGCGAATTGACGAGGCAGGAGAAGAGGAGCGGGAGAGCAAATGCACCGACATGGCTGAACAAAGGAAGCCCTTCGGCGTTCAGCAACAAAGATCCACTCGGACCACAGCCCAGCTCAGTCTCCGTCCCAACCATAGCGTGAAGAACATTTGCACAACTGCTGCAGTCTGTCTATATGGTCAAGCCTGAGAGGGAGAGTAAACAATCTCATGTACAAAACGGATGTGCAGAATGCGAGCGAACGAGAGATTTCGATATTCTGTATCATCTACCGACACGCCCTGGTATCGCTCTCATTCCTGAATTTGCTCCGCTTGATTCACATCTCGCCTACTTCTCACCTTCAGCAACACCTTCAGCAACGCCTTCAGTAACCTCCCTCCCTCCAACTAAGATGGCGCCAAACTTCGCACGTCAAGCCAGCAAGCCTGCCGCTGAGCAGAACGACCAAACTGGAGAGTGGGAAGCCAGTATCGTTGCAGGCATCGCTTCGCCGGGGCACCTCCTCGCCGCATTGTTCATCCCAGGCGCCAGTGCCGCCTACTCGGCGCGCGGCATCAACAAATTCCCAGTCGTGATCGGCATCGCCGTCGGACTCTTTTTCTACGCCACGGCGGCGTTCATCGCGCTCACAGCGATTGAAGGTGAGGATCAACCGGCGACCACAATCGGTGGCATGGAGTTCAAGGCTTGGCAGACCGGGGCGGGCTGGGCGCTCATGAACTTCCTCGGCATCACGTTCATGCTGCGCGGCTGGTTCCGCGACTTCTACAAGATCCCCGGCAGCAAGTGCAGCGACTTCCCCGTGTCGTTCCTCTGCTCGTGCTGCGCATTGGCGCAGATGTCCAAACACACACAAATCGTGAGCAGCAAGTCGACGCTGCCAGGGTACAACGCTTAGACGAGTGCAGAATGACCACCCAGAAGCACAATCACGACTTCAATGCCAACCATGCACGCCTCCTGCACATACAGATCCATCACTGCATTCCATGTCAATACAACCAACTACACAATTAATAACCTGTACGGAGCTTCTGCTGGGCAACTGAAGTACTGTCTGTCCATCCATCTTATTCGCTGGATCATGTTTACTCCCCATTGTGAAGAGTTCCAAGGCGCGTCAACATGGCTACTTTTGGGTCATAAAACGTCCATTTGTTGACAACCATTCCTGGTGGGAAATGGAAGGAGCTACATGGAAGGCTCCTACCGCCGCTTGAGACTCGAACGTGAAGGGAATCGGAGGATTTCATCTTCAGGAACGCGCGCCTGAAGCTTGGCGAATGTGCATACTTTGCTCGCATCTTCTTGGGTTTCCATCGATGGCTCGGATCCTGTGGCAAGTGGCTGGGATTGCTGTTGCACCTGTCGCACTGGGATCTGTGGTGGGTTCTGTGTACCTTGCCCACATGCACAACCCTGACATCCCCCGCGTCGACTGAGCGTCACGGGCTTGAGCAAGTGGTTCATGTGGCAATTGCGAGCGCAGAGGCGGCAAATGGGCTCCATGTGGCACGTCTCGCACGCTAAAAAGATCCCGAAGGAGCTCGTGGTGCTGGATTGTGAGCTCTCACAGAAGCACGAAGGACCTGAGTTGGGGCATATTAGCAGTATTATTAGTGCGAGAACGACACGTAAGAATGGCTTGGTAGCACTCAGCAGCCGAACATACTCGAGTGGACGCCTTCGTTTGGGTGCAAATACGAGGCTGTCGGTCCCAATGGGAACTTTCTCCAGCGATCCATCTCGCCGTCTTCCTCGACGGCAATCAAACAAATGAACCGGTGAGCACGGAGGAAGAGGGGGTTAGAGCGAGCAAAGAGCCACTTACGGATGCGAAACAAGCCCAGGGCGTGGTGAGCTCCAATCGAGATCTGCGTCACGAACTTGCTTTTGCTTTGGAACCCCGTCGAGCTGTTGCTGTTGTTGTCTTCGTCGCTCTCGTCCATCTTCCAGGGCACAAACGTCATTCGTAGGTCGGTTCGATGCGCTTTGCCGTACGTTGTGTCGCCCCAGGTGAACAACTCGCCATCACCTGGCAATAACTTATGAATCAGTCCAACAACACTCACCTAGTATTCTACAATATCTAACTCGCTTGTAAGCACGACCGAGTATCTCGCACCGGCCCCGATGCTCGCAATGCGCACATTCGCAAACTCCGTCACGGAGGACGGCATGTCGATGTGATCCTTGGTACTCGCTAGACCGAGTTGGCCATACTGATTGCCGCCAAACGTGTACAGGAACGACTGCGACACCACGCCGCAGAGCACGAGCGAGTGGTCGTTCCCCGCAGCGACCTGAGTCGCATTCAGACCTCGAAAGAAGCGGATTTCACGCGGATGGAACTCATTTTGTGCGCCTCCGAATCCCAGTTGGCCATACTGACCACGCCCCCAGGAGTAGCCAACTTTGTAGTCCACAGCCGCTGAGTTCCACGACTGGGAAGCATCGACAAGCTGCTGGCGCGACACGAAAATACCGAGCGAGTGAGCATCGCCGGCGGATACATCGACCGCAATGAAGTCTGCAAGCGCACCGATGCGAGTTGGGACTGCAACACAATCAGAAAAACTGTTCACTAGTTCCCCAGTACCGAGCTGTCCGTGGCAGCCTCGTCCCCACGAGTACACGTGCCCAGACGACGAGATCGCAAGCACAAAGTGGTTCCCGGCGCTGATCTTTGCGATCTTGAGATCTGCAAGTCCAGGGATCAACTTTGGCGCTTTCTCAACCGCAATCGGTGGTGGTGCCGTGGGCATTTCGCCGTCTTCGTCAGCTTCGTTCTTGCTCTCTGTGTTGCTATGTCTTGTGCCTCCACCTGCGCTATCACTTTGCTGGTTATTGGTATCGGAATCGCAGTCAGGGTCGCCCTCGGCCTCTTCTTTTGCTGCTACTTCAAACCCCAGCTGCCCGTACTGCTGCGTGCCCCACGAGTACACGCGACCGAGGTCTTTCAGAGTGGCGAAGGGTGTATCCAAGGCAAACGCGTTAGAAATGCTTCGGTTCCCATTTCCGCAGCCAGCTTTTGTTTGCAGATTAATTCGAATGCTCCTGAACCAATTAGCTCACTCACCGTCCAGAGCGTACCCAGCAAGGTGGCCCGCTTCGATTGCCACAATCTTGTTCGTCACCGCCAGGTCCTCCTCGAAATGTACCTCCCGAGGTGCCCACATGCAGCAGCCGTCTTGTTTCAGAAAGAGCCGACCGCTTTGGTACACTCGGCCAGTATCTGTCAGTGTGAATGTGAGAGACCTTGGTTCAATGTATAAAGGATGGGAAGCAGCCTCACTATCCAAGCCTACCTGTGAGAAACAGACTCAGCCTGTTGCCCGCCGAGACACTGCGCACAATCTGGTGGCAGAAGGACGCGATTGGCTTGGTGGTCCCCACTCGCTGCGTGTTGTTGTGCGCCAGCGCACCGTCTGTCGCGCCGTACCCCCAGCTAAACGGCCGCGTCTGCAGCGCCGCTCTCTCGACTGAGCGGGCGATCGTCGCCACTAGCCGATAGCTTTCGCTCACGTCTCTACCGAGAAACCATGGCGCAGGTGGCGGTGGAAGCGGCAGTGGCTGTTGCTGCTTGGTGTCTCGAATGCACGAACCGAGCGCGATATCGAACGAGGACTCTTTGCGCAGGAACGCCGGGCGCTCGTGAAACTTGAGCGGCCGAGCGACTGTTTTCTTCTTCACAAGTGGTGCGGGTATGGCTGGCAGTAGCGGGGAGGCAGCAGATGTCGCCTGTGAGGACGCCAACTCTGTCTTCATGATGGCTTGAGTCACTCTTTCACTCACTCCCTGCGCCTCGTCATTCCACTCGGTGGAGAAAAGATCGATCGAGAAGTCGCTGACTCGGGACAAACTCACAGTCAATGGTCGCGCGTTCCTGGCAGCTGGGGACAATCCAAAGAAAGCCACTGAGACTTTGGTGGGGGAGATGGGAGACCTTATCACTCGCAGCCATGCAGGTGCTGAGCTCATTACTCGCAGTTCCCTGACTTCAAGCGCGAGGCGTACTAGAAGACTGCAGGAGAAAACGTTTTGTCAGGCTTATTATATTGGAAATGGTACTTTTGGATGTACTAGATGTTGGCGAGAACGCTGTAATGTGCACAATACTCGACTAGGTTCTTGTAGACTTGGGCTGTGGGTTGCGGTGCCAGGACGATAGAGAGAGAGAGAGAGTGGCTTCAGACATCTGTCTATGCGCGTTTAGCCGCTAGTATCCACGCACTCCTTGGTCGCCTCCAGCAACTTGTAGTACTTGGCACGATTGAACGACTCGGACTCCTACAGCATCATTCAGTTGTCACAAAGTAAGCACAAGCGTAGTGAAACCTAAGCAGAAGAAGCCATTATAGACACCATCACTTACGTGGGCGTGAAGGACGTTCACGAGGCACGCCATGCTCTTCTCAACCATCGGGATCGCTGGGAGCGAGTCAGTGGTGATGCATCCGGCCGCGACATCGCTCTTGGCGACCTGGAACTGCTTCTCGAACCACTTGCTGCTCTGGTCAGCCGAGATCTCTGGCTGCTTCTTCACGACCCACTCGAACGGCGCGGCACCGCCAAAGAGCGAGTAGCAAAACTTGACGTAGCAGTCCGAGATGATCTCGTGTTCAAAGTGCGGCATGTCCGTTGGCGCAATGTGAGGCTATACAGAAATAGGGAAATGATGAACGACATCGAGTTAGAGCCAAGTTATCGAGTACGCACTCACGCACACACACACACACACACACAATATCATGAAGGATAGATATGGTACCGTACCTGGATGTGCTGCGAGATGCAGCCCTGCAGGTTCGCGTAGTGGAACGAGATGGCATTGTCGATGAACGCTTTCCCCTGGACATCCTTGGCACGCGCATTCGTCGCCGCCGCCTTAGCCTTGACTTTCTGGAGGTACTTCATGCCACTGTCTTCAGAGGTTGGCGTGGCGACGTCGAGAAAACCCGAAGTGTCAACAAACCCAGTAGCTGGCTCGATCTTGGTGGCAATCGGCTCCACCATTGGGTCATAACTGAGAAGTCCGCCACTGTTCTCGGCAGTCGGAGTCGTGCCAAAAGTCTCACGCGAAGCAGAAGTCGAAGCAGTGGTTTCAGGCTCGCGCTCAGAAGTCACTGCTGGAGCCGTCCAGGTGGAGTCAGTCGTAGCTGTGATTGGAGTCGTTCAGGTCGAAGTCGTCGAATCAGAAGGCTCCAGATCACCATCCGTGGTCGCATCTGGATCCAACTAGGTCGAGTCCATCACATTCAACGTATCCGAATCAGAAGTTTCCAGGTCGCCATCCGTGATCGCATCAGCATCATCCAACCAAGCCGAGAGCGTCTCGTACGGAGAGCTCGTATCGTCGTCGCCGACCAAAGAAGGCGCCCAAGCCGGCGTCGTCTCATCTTCCTCTTCCTATTCGCCGTCGTAATCGCCGTCGTCTTCTGGACCATCAACTCCCGTGTCGTCAAGATCGTCTTCGGTGGCTCCTACAGTAGCGTCGGAGATCCCGCCCGAAGTAGTCGTCGCGACAGGCGCCGTCCAAGCCGAGGGCGTCGTGTACGAAGTACTCGGCTGAACCTTGATTACAGAGGGTGCGCCACCTTGTCCTCGCCATCATCGTCAGTCGCAGTAGGACCAGATTCGTCCAACACCGCGACGTAGGTCGACTTGGAAGGCACAACGGAGACCGTCAGGGGCACCTTAAACTTGGGCATCGCGGTCTTGGCCAGACACTTCTTGACAGTGTTTATGTTTCTGTTGAACCTGTTCTTGTCGCGCTTTATCTTGGACGAGTACCTACGAATGCGCACGCCTGCAGCATTGTAGTAAGCCTCGATCGCATTTTTCACGGCTTTCTTCTCGGCAGCCGTCGCGAACACACCCTGGTATGTCTCCAAGTCGCTCTTCTCGAGAGACGTCCAGTAATCCTTGACCTTCTGGATCTTGACCCACTTGCCGCCAGCGGGGATGACATCGTTCCACGTTGGGAGGATCGTGTCACGCATCGCGACAGTCTTGGTCGCTGCCGCAGGAGTTGTCTTGGGAGCTGGCGTTGGCTTAGTCGTGGGGGCTGGCGCTCGCTTCGCTGTTGCCGTTGGCTTCGTCGCGACGACCGGTTTCGCCGTGACGATTGGCTTTGCCGTAGGGGCTGGGGTCGGCTTAGTCGTTGCCTTGGCCGTTGGAGCTGGCGTTGGCTTCGCTACTGGAGCTGGCGTTGGCTTGGCAGTAGGGGCCGACGTTGACTTCGTGGTGGCTGTACCTACTTTAGGCACGTCCTCCTTGTTGCTAAAGAACGCATCATTCCGCGTGTCTACGTGTCCCGCTTGGAGAATGATCATGAGACCGCAGAGAGCGAGCACGACCTTCATCGTCGAGGGGTCTTCGTCTTTTTGCTACTGGAGTCGGCTCTTCCTGGCGCGAGCGCAACTTGGAAAGTGAGATGTCGAGCAGTGTGTGAAGGATCGTCGCGGACTCTTCTCCAGCCTCTTGCCACCACAAAGAATTTCATCAGTCCGCGTTGTGGAGTCAACCTCCCAGTCAGTATGCTACCCAGTCGTTTCCTCTCAACCAGACACCTTGGAACTTTGAACAGGCGGCACCTCTTGAAATCCCATCGTGACCAACGGAGGGTCGCGACGGTCTCGAAATCAGCGGCGGAGAACACATCTGAAGCGATGCCAGCAATCTTTCATTTTTTCTTCTTCTTGGAGCTCTTGCGCCATCTGGAGTTCAATCGTCGCCTCGCGCCCCTTTAACAAAGCTGAATGAGCGCCTGGTTGACGGTCGGCCGTGCTTCTTCTTGAAACGAGCGGCTGGAATCAACTGGAGAGGAGAGCGCTGGAGGAAAGCATCGAGTGAATGGATACCTCTCTTGCGCTTTGACAAAACACAATCAACACATCAGCTCTTCAATTAAATAGACAACTACACACAATTAAATCATATCCTTCATTTTCATTTCATTACCTTTCTCTCAGCACTCCTGTCCTTTGCCGTCCATGAAGCGCACGTGGCGTTGATGCAGTGGCTTCTCGTTGAACTTTGTGATGATCGCTTCGAGACTCGAGAGGCTCTCGGAGGATTTGAACACGATTTTACTGTTTTCCAGGAGCGAGAGTGCTACGACGTTACTGATCTGCGAGTTGTCGCCGATGAGAAACGAGATCACGGCGTCCTTCACAGCTGGCGCCAGGGATTCTGGAAGAACGTACTCGCTGCTGGTGTCCGCAGAGTTGTGCCCACTCGAATCGGTATCCGTACCTGCAGGCGATGAAGTGGCAGTGCTTCCTCCACCAGACTGTCCTCGGTCTTCCGTTGAGGAGGAGTCAGCAGGGGAAGGCGTGCCAGGGTTGACTGGTGATGGGGTGGGAGGACTGCTGGGACTTGGAGATGCTCCGCCTTGACCACCTGTCGCTTCTTTCATCGAAGTCCACTTGGCTTCCTGGACAATCGACGAGATGAACGCGTCTCCCAGGGACACGTTCGCGTATACACCAGGGAGGTACTCTGCACCGCAGCCGCGACCAAAGCTGATCACACCGAGAAGCGCCGTGTCGCCTGTGCGTTCATCAATCACTACGAGAGGACCGCCCGAGTCCCCATCACAGGCGTCTTTGCCTGCCTGTCCTCCAGCACAGAACATGGATTTGTCAATGTCCATCTGCAGGTCCTGCATGCAAATCTGGTTCGACGCGACGATGTTCACGTCGACGAAGCGCAGCACGTCCGAGAGCTCGAGTCCCCAGGACGTTGTGACCCCGTAGCCAAAGATTTGACCTGAAGCCGGGATCGGATACGAATTAAACAGCTTCACAGGCGCAGCGACACTCGGGTACTTGAGCTCGAGGACCGCGAGGTCGTTCATGTTCGCCTGTTCGCTAAAACCCGGGTGCCGCGTCACTTTCGCGACTCGGATCTGCTCGCCGAACTCGGCGCCAGCGGTCTTCAACGAGCCGATCGAGACCCACGGGAGTACGTCGCTCTCTCCCACGCAATGTGCGGCTGTGAGCACAAACGACGGCGCAATGAGACTCGCACCGCAGTAGTTCTGGCCTTTCCGCACAGTGCGAATGCCCGACATGAACTTCATGTTGGCATTCAACACTGGGACGTCGTAGCCGATGAGCGGGCTGTAAGGTAGCACGTGGATCCACTTTGCATCGGGGATCAGCGGTTTGCCTAGAAACTCGGGACCGGTTGCTTCAACCCACGTGAAGGACTGTGAGCCTGGGAGATCGGCGTGCGAGGTGCCAAAGCCCACAAAGAAATAGCCTGGGTCGGTGTAATGTTCTGTGAGCAGCAACGTGCCCAACCAGTTGGATGCGAAGGTCGGTAATGGCTGCGCGTCGTCGTACAGCTGGGTCACGCAGACAACGTCGCTCGGGATCTCTGGAACGAAGTCTTCGTCCGGTTCTCCATCTTCAACTGATGCTGCCGAAGATGAGGACGACACTGACGCTGGCGCTGACGTCTCTGGCTCTGGCTGTGGCGACGGGGACGGGGACGGCGGAGTGAACCCGCAGGTCTCGAGCGGGTTGTCGATGCGCGGGTACTCGAGCCATGTGAGCGCGAGCGACTCGCTGTCGACGAAGATCGCCCCAAAGTTGCGCGGCATATTGTATAGCTCGGTCAATGCATTGTCCAGGAACGGGAGCTGCTCGATAACAGGCGGGGGAATGACGGGTTCCTCTTCAGATGGTGATGGTATACTCTCGTTGCCAGTGCTGCTACCACTTCCAGTAACAGACTCGGATGCCCTCAGATCACCTGCTGTTTTTGTGTCTTCTTCGCTCTTCTTCTGTGGTGACGATAGAAACGCAGGCGCTTTCTCGAGCGTCAGCACCGCCCAGTCATTCTTCATGAAGCTCTGCGTGTCGATCTCGAATGTAAACTCTGGATGGAGTGCGATGGCTGTGACGCTGATGCGCTCGGTCTCGTTGAAGAAACCGCTTGTTAATGGAGCTACCACTTCATCATCTTCTTTCGGTGGCGCTGCTGGCGCCATTTGGAACCCGAACGCTGCGAAGGTGAGCTGCTGACCTGGTCGCCGCTGGTACGAGGCCACGCAGTGCGCAGGAGCGACGAGGAACTGCGGTGCCACGAGCACACCGAGACACGCACGCTCAGCGGTAGACGACCCGAGCACTGCGAGAGTGCGCACGGCCGAGCCGCGGTCGAACGGCGTCGTGTGCGCTGGGTCGATACGAAGAGCCACGCCTGCGAGCAGCAGCAGCAGCGAGGCGAACTGCGACACTTTGGAGCGCATTTTGGACGAACGCCTGTGGGGAACTGAGAGAGAGAGAGAGCACGGTAATGCAACGATAGACTGCCGCGCTTCGTAGGAGGCTGCGAGCGTGAGTGAATGTGGTGCAGAGCTCTCTCAGAGAGAGTGCTGGCGGTGGCGCATCTGCGTCGTGTTGCATACATTCCTGCACATCTCGCTGTGGGATTGTGACTGGAGTCTCTTCAAGTCAGCCAAGGTGAGTGTGTGGGTGCGGTTCGTTTCTGACATCAATTCTACTGTGCGATTCAAGGTGGGCACGACTTTAGGGACACTGTACCTCCTGGGGTATAAATGTTTTATTAATGCCTCTCCCCTGTGACCTGTCGCACTCCCTCCTCTCCCTCATGGGGTACAATACTGACAGCTGGTGCAGAACCCGTCCTTTATCACCCCAGGGGTATCAGCTCCAACACCCCACCCTCTCAGTCGACCTCAAATTTATTACAAGCAATATTTTATAGTACACATGGGCTACAATATACGGGCGCTATAATTGTTTGCAGTGCCCCCTGAGGGAATACAGAAATTGCACCCCCAGCTGCACTACTGTCCCATCAGAATTGATTGCCCAACCAGTTGATTTTTCCTGAGAGCCGTCGACCCCTGTCGATACCCATCATCTATGAAGCTCCAGCCTTTGCTCGTGCGAGTGCTCATTCCTGAACTTGGCGGCTCTTGCACGCATCTCTACTCCGTCACCTCTCCCTCGCCACCGCCCCCTCCACATCCTCACCATGGTCCGCGCCCGCGATCACGTTCACGCCGAAGAGCAGCGCCAGGCGAAGCGCGTCAAGCTCGAGAACCTGCACGTCACAACGATCCGCCCGCTCGTGCCGCCTGCCTGCGTCATCGAGGAGCTGCCTGTGACCCCAGACGTGTACGACACGATCTCCAACACGCGCGCTGGCGTCTCCAAGATCCTGCACGGCGAGGACGACCGCCTGGTTGTTGTTGTCGGTCCCTGCTCGATCCACGACGTCACCGCGGCGATGGAGTACGCTGAGCGCTTGAAGAAGGTCGCGGACGAGCTCTCGGGCGACCTGCTCATCATCATGCGCACATACTTCGAGAAGCCGCGCACGACCATCGGCTGGAAGGGCCTGATCAACGACCCAGACCTCGACCAGTCATTCAACATCAACAAGGGCATCCGCATCGCACGCAAGATGCTGCTGGACGTAAACGTGCTTGGTCTGCCGGTATCGCTCGAGTTCCTCGACACGATCTCGCCGCAGTTCACGGCGGACCTCATCTCGTGGGGTGCCATCGGTGCGCGCACGACCGAGTCCCAGCTGCACCGCGAGCTCACCTCGGGTCTGTCGATGCCAGTGGGCTTCAAGAACGGCACGGGCGGCGACATGAAGATCGCCGTGGACGCAGCGGTCGCGGCGTCGACGCCTCACAACTTCCTGGGTCTGAACGAGCACGGCCTGGCGTCGATCGTCATGACCAAGGGCAATAAGGACTGCCACGTGATCCTGCGCGGCGGCTCGGACGGCCCCAACTACGAGGAGAAGTTCATCGACGCGGCGGCGGCGCTGCTGACCAAGGCCAAGCAGCCATCCAAGATCATGATCGACTGCTCGCACGGCAACTCGCGCAAGCTGCACTCGAATCAGATCAAGGTGTCCAGCTACGTGGCGGACCTGGTGGCCAAGGGCAACAACAACGTGCTGGGCGTGATGATCGAGTCGAACCTCGTGGAGGGTAACCAGTCGCTCGGTGACGACCCGTCCAAGCTCGTCTACGGCAAGTCCATCACGGACGCCTGCATCAACTGGGACGACACGGTCGTGGCGCTCAAGGAGCTCGCGCAGGCCGTCGCCACACGCCGAGCAGGCAAGGCCGAAGTTGCCCCAGAGGCCGCCACTTAATGTTATTCTTCAGTTAGTTCATCACCTATCACACCTGCCATCCCATAGACTATAGTAACACAAACACAAAGATCACCATTTTGAACATATCCAAACCTTCACGAATTTCTTTAAACACCAACATCGTCTCTCTTTCACCAGGTCCTAAACCACCAGTTAGTTAGTCAAAGATTCCAGTCAGCAAAAATGGTCATAACGCGGTCAAAATATCGCCATGCTTTTTACTTTCTCATAATCACATCCCTTCATCACATTGGAAAGCTCTTGCGACTTCCTCGCTTCCGACGCCCCGCCAGCTTCACGAGCGCCTGTTTCGCGGCTTCAAGCGTATTGGGGGCTTTCGAGGGCGACGATCCTGACGAGATCCACTCCCAGACCACCATTTCGTTACCGGATACCCTGTAGGAAGGATACACAAACACATAAACATCAAACAAAGCGAGTCAGAATCTATCCAACACCCCCCACAAGAGAGATGGGAATCAAGCAACTCACGTTTTCGTGCGGCAGTGCACGCGCGAATCTTCTTCCACGATCGCCATCACGCGCGGCCACACGGACTCGCGCAGCCACTTGCGGTCCTGCGGCGAGATGCTCGGCAAGAGATCAAAGAGATCGTCGCGCAGGTAGTCGGCGGGGTACGACTTATCGGATCTGGACGTGCGCTTCAGCAGCGCAAAGCGCACTTCCTTCACGAGCCGGTCAATTAGCCCTCGCTCGATGCGGCGCACAGCAAATCTGCGATAAACAAAACCCAGCAATGTGCCTGCAACAATCACGAACGTGATGAGGCGCGCATTCGAGTACAGCTGATGCTTCGCCTGGTACGACCACGGCGCGACGCTCTTGCCGACAAAGATCTGGCTGTTGTTCTCGCTCACGAAGATGTCCTTTAGGTCTCGGAGCGCCAGGTCCAGCGCGCGGTTGAACACGTACTCGCGCGGCAGGTTGCTCAGCGACTTGCCGTACGAGATCGTCTCTGTCAACAGGTCCTGAATGTCGGAGAGCAGGATCTTCACGGGACCGGCAAAGTCTTCGTATTCGCTCTCGCCAAACAGCGACTCCCACAGCGAGGTGTTGCCGATGTTCTCCGTCGCTTTCTTCACCACGAATCGGTGGATCATAGCCGCGAGCCGCTGCAAATCCTGGCGAACCTCGGGGTTCTCAACGCACGCACTGTTGTAGAGCTCGTATGGAGGCAAGCAGGAAAGCAGCTCGCCACTCGTGCAGTTCCCAAAGAGTGGACACGCCCGGCACGACGCAGACGAAGAAGACGATCCGGTGTACGGCTGCAGCGCCTTGGAACGGTCAAAGTCATGAGTACTCACGACCGAGTTGTTCTCCTCACTGTCGCAAAACGGCACCACCGGCTGGACGAGCTCCTTGAGCGATGGGAATGCAATGACGAGCGCACACAGCATGCACGATCCTGTCACGAGCCACAACAAAGTGTGCTTCCAGCCCCAGCCCTTCGCGAGGCTGATCCTCGCAATCTTGCTTTCAGTGGATTCCTTGTCGCCATCATCACTCAGCTCCTCGATCTTGGCAACTTCAGCAGTAGGTGCTGCTTCTGGCTCACCAGCACCATTGTCCTCTCGCGCCGCGCTCTCAACTTGATCAACTTTGTCTTCTTCAGGTTCGTCGTGCTTCCGTTCCGCGACTACTAACGCAGAAGAGTCCTTCTTTCGCTCAATCACGATGGTGCCGCCAGACTCCCTGTACTCCCACTTCTCCTTCGAGCCCTCCGCGGGAACAGCAGTGTACTTTTTCCGCAACGCCAGATGACGTCTTTGAAGGAATGCACGCTCTTGCTCGTCGCATCCGGACTGTCCGCGTTCAGATGGAAATTTGCGGCCGGATCGCGGCGTCCCCGTGTTCATGAGCGCCTGCAGGATCTCGCTGCCTTCCACTGTTTCCAGGTTCGACACGCTCTCAATGTGCTCCAGATCCACCACTTCTTCATCTTTCACCGACGTCACGAGTCTCGCAGATCGCTTTGGAAGCCGCTTCGTGCCGCCAAAGCCACTGTCCACGCTGTCGTCCTCCTCCTCTTCGCGCTTCCGCTCGAGCTTGTTCTTCGCCACGCTGATGCTGTCAAAGTGCTTCAAGGTTCGTCTGGACTTTGCCGCACTGCTGCTACTAGCGTGTGGAGCCATGGCTTGGCCAAACGATGAGTCCTGTGCGAGCAAGTCGAAATCACGTTAGGTACACAGTGCGAATTCGCTGTGCTAGAATAAAGAACTCACCACTGCGCGACTGAACATCTCCTCTGCTTTGCTATCGGCCTCTTTTTTTTCCTGGAACTGCACTTTTGATGGCACATGATGGCCTTTCGCGAGCGCCTGCGTCATCGAGTCGTAGGTCAAGTACCGTCTCGTCTCGCCTGCTGCTGTCGTCGCTGCCGCTGCTGCTGCGACCGGATTCTGCGCTTCCACCTTCTTCATGTAGTTTTTGAGGATGCCCGAGATGCTCTTGCCGTCTCCATTCTCCGTGCTACTCCGCGTCGACGATCGGCGCTGCTTCTTCGCCAGCGACGCTGACGACGATACCGACGACTTGGAGAAGCCTACTCTCGACACCACCGTTGAGGACGCCGTAGACGACAGCGCTCCATCAGCAAACCATACCTCCGACTGTGTCGACACGTCTCCTCCCGCGCTCTCCATCTTGCGCTTGGCGCCTGTTACCATGTTGCTGCTGGCGCTGGGCTTTGCTTTCCGATCCACACGCACGGACTTGAGGCGCTCCTGCTGCGCGAGCAGCTCATCTTCGCGCAGCTTGTTGTACTTGGACACGGGGGACAGGAACGTCGCGCTGCTCTTCACATTTGAGCTGCTACTTGTGCTTATGCTTGTACTGCTGCTGGTGGCCGCCTTGTTCGCCATCTTCTCTCGCTGCTCGTTGGCTTGCTTTTGCCCAGATGCAGCGGTTAAAAATTCAAACCGACACGCGCCACAACAAGGGAGAAAGTACTGAATGTATTCGAATAGTGGACTCTGTGACAGTGAAAGTACTGGATGATTTCGAATAGTGGACTGTTCGGCATGCAAAGAGCCATTCAAATTGCTGAGGGCCAAGCAAATTGCTGGCAAACGTGTGTGTGTCCAAGCAGACATGGCATGTGTTGGTTCAGCGAATGCACATGATGAAGTATAAGGTGGGGTGCAACGTTCGTTCGGCAGCCTGTCGGCTCTCGAATCGACAGGCTCGACTATATGAACCTCCCTGGATATTTCGAGAGACGGTTGCGCGAGTGCAAATCGTGTGGCACGAATTTCAGCACCCACCGGGTTAGCAATTCGATTGGCTAAAAATAACAGTTTGCTTACGTGTTTTGATTAGATGAAAACCTCATTCTCCCCAAAGCCATACGAAAATCAAGTCAAAGTGGGAACCTCTGTAAATGTCAAAGAGGTAATCCCCCACTCAATACAAAAATCAAGTTAAAAGGGGAAAATAAGAATTTCATCCAATCGCGTCGCGAACTACGAGTCGCTCGGTCGTGCGGTCGTCCGAAGGTGGCTGGAAGTGGGCGTCTTTTCTATTTCCCTTCAACTTGCTTGCAATCCGTCGGTCGGCCGTTCATACACATCCGCACTCTTTCATTATTGCTCACGCAGAAGAAGAGAAGGCGACGACGAAGGACGATGTCGGCGCCGCGGCTCCAGGGCACGATGTGGAAGCGCAACGCGGGCTTCCTGCGCCCGTGGAGGAGCAGGTAATGTGACTTGATATCGCGCATGTGTGTGCGGGAATGTGTGTGGTTTCTGGATGATAAGCTAAAACTTGTGGATTGTTGTGCATGTTTCCTTTTGCTTTGCGATTTTCGCATTTTTTTTGTGGCAATGCAGACCCGCGCTGGTGACGGACGACGGCTTCCTCCAGTACAACAAGAAGAAGAGTAGCAAGTATGTGCGCTCTGTTTATAGCTGATGCATAGATGCATGTATGGATTTGGTGCTGATCTTGTGGCGTGTGTGTGTGTGTGTGTGTGTGTTTGCTTGTTTCGCAGTGGCAAGATGAAAGTGATCGATCTCGTCACGGTGCGTCGACTTGCGAAGCAGGCAGAGTCTTACTGTCGAAAAATGATGGTTGGATATGGATGTAACTTACGTGGTTACTGTATTCACTACTGGTTGTTGTTACTGCACAGTCGACCATCTCTCAGAAGGTTGTGCATTCCCACGGCTACTACAGCTTTGAGGTGCAGAATGGGCAGAAGAACTTCACGCTTGGGTTCCCAGAGAAGTACGAGGCTGAGATGTGGCTCGAGGTGCTGCTCGAAGTCGCAGGTACGAATTGACTTGAGAAATGAGTGCTCGATTGTGTGAGAGCTATTGCCACTGAATCGTACGTATGTTCTAATGATGCGCTTTGCTTCTTTTCGTTTTGCAGATGAAAACGCTGCTGGTCGACGCGCATGGATGGCAAACCTGAGGCGCATGTTGACGCTGACGCTTCGCGAGCGAAAGGATCTTGTGCCAGAGATGAGCGAGCGCGACTGGGTCAACGAGTGGATGTTTTGTCTTCGGTGAGCATTGTGCATTTGTAGCTGCATTGGCGAGCCGCATGCTGATAGTTCCCTTCTTTTTTGCAGGTCCTTGAAGAACAGCGATATGAGCTTGAGCTCACGGCGACGACGGCTGAAACGATTATACACGGTGCGTAGCTTGTTTTCATGGTTCTATTCGTGCTGCTTGATGAATTCTGCTGGCCTAACTTTTGGCGATTGGTGTGACAATCACATGTGGAACAAACAGATCTGGCTCCAGTTTCAGTTGTTTGCTGAACTTCTCGCGGAAATCTTCTTTACAACCGTCCAGACTCGGGATTCGGATGGACTGGTAACCCTCAGCTCGAAGCTGAGTGATCACACCTCGGATATTGACAGCGACCAGCGATCGATTGAATCGTCAGCTTCGTCGTCGAATGGCCACTCGTCTGTGCTCGAGAAGTCTCCTCGTCCGGCCTCTCGGTCGAGCAACCTCGGAGACATTGATGAGCTTCGATTCAAGACGATCCGGCTGCAGTTTGGGTCGAAAAGCTGGCGCGGTCACAAACGATTGGAGAAAGAAGTGGACCAATTTGCACGGTTCCGGGCAGTGATGGACTTTGTGCTGGCCGAGAAGATCGTGGACGCAAAGGTGATGGAGAAGCTTCCAGTATTCCCGCTGCTTTCTGCATTTTCGGTTCGTGGTGTGCGGGTGGTTGCTACAGCCGAGCTGATACGCGATCGTTCTACCGCGGTTCCGATGGACAAGCGCGATCTGGTGGAACTTGTCCAAGCACTCAAGATCACGAAGATGTTGCGCACGTTCCCATACAGTGAACTTCCTGATATCTTGGTGCGAAAGTTCCCGGGCAACCAAGAGAGGACGTTGATTGGCGTGAGTACACGCTATGACGATGTGTTGCTGCAGTCGCTGCGATCTTCTTTGGTGCATGGAGTTTTGATTCGAGCAAGCAGTGGTGAGAACGATGGTTTCGAGCTTTTGACGGCACACGATACGAGCGAACTGGTCCAGGGGAAGGAGGCACACTGGATTCCCTACCTCGACATGGTCTACTATCAGCTTGAGTCAAGTGCGGCACCCGGAGTCGAGAACTGGAGAGCAAAATCGTTCTTGCTTAAAGCTCCCAGCGCTGTGATCACCGGCGACATTGTGGTATCGATCGACGCCGAAAAGTGCAGATTGCCACTTGATCTGAAAGAAGGGTTTGTGATGAAGCAACAAGTCGAAGTGCATCCGCTGGTTCGACGCCTGGAAGACGTGAAAACAAACTCGGCCCGAATTAACGTTGTCTCGACCAACGGCGGAGGACCAAATTTGCTCAAGGCTGACGCTGGCGTTGCACTGGCGAAAAACTCGGAGCAAAGTCTGAAGAACCTGTTCGCTCAGTACATCAAGGGTTTCGCGGCGCAGCTTGTCACGTTTGGAGATTCACCCAGCGTGCCGCCTCAGCAGACAACACAGCAAGCAGCGTCAAATTCTTCCCTGCAGCGATCGAATTTGGCAAGGTCAAACACTGATCCAGCGATGTTCGGAAAGTCTGATTACGTTGCCTTGAACGGCGGAACCGAGCCCACTCTGCGCCGTCGCAGGTCTTCTGTAGCCACAGTTGGCGCGGTGATGCACAGCGGACCGGACACTTCGACGACGTACGTGATTGACAGCATTCACCTGCGCGAAGTTATGCGTGAAAGCGGGGTCAACATGCGGTTCCTGCCGCTTGTGTTTGAATACGTGCAAAGCGCTCGCCAACCAGGTGTGGAAACATTGGTGGCGAGCGAGATTATCGCGCGAATGGCAAAAACCCTGTTCCGGTACCAGTTGTTCAACGACCAGAACGTTTCGACAAGCCATTGGCAGTCGAAAAAAAAGCGATTGATCAAGTTTATCGATTCTATCATGCATGGAATCTTCCATGACGATCTCCCGGTGCGACGATGCCCGATTCAAGAATGCGTTGGTGACCAGTTCTGGAATGTTGACGCTCCAACCTTACTGATGCTAGGACCATTTGCATCCAGCGCTGCATTAGATTACTCCTGCATCGGTTCTGGTTCAGCGATCGCGCAGTATCGCCAAGTGATTCGAGGAAATCCGTCAGTGCTGTTCAACGCGTTGCTGCACGCTTTCGATGCCCAGCTGACGAAATCAATTTTGCCGGATTTGCACGAGAACCGATTTGTATCGATGCCGTTCCTTCGGAATGAATACGATCTCGTTTTTCGCAACGAGAACGGCGACCCAAGGCTTGCGATGCAACTCCAGCCAGATCTTCTGTGGAGCAACTTGCAGTTCTTCCAACTTCAATTCAACGAGTTGAAACGGCAGTCAGGTGCAGCGAACAACTTGAGTGGACCCAAGGGGAGCGAGAGACCTTCCGACTTGTCGGACACCTTTGCAGAAAGAGACTCACACCGCAGCTATTTCGCAGACATTGTGGAGCATGTCCGTCAAAGCTTGGATCATTCTGATGAATTCAGGATTGAGATGGCTTCAAGAACCTGGGAGGAAGCTCACGCTGTTCGATCGAGATTGGTGAAAGCACTTCGCGCAGCAAGCGTGTCTGACGAAAGTCGTGGGATTGCGAGGGAATACTGCGAAGAGGCAAAAGAAATCATCAACGGAAGCCCGTCGGTATTCCCAGTGGAATACATGATCGCTCTGCGCTGCCTGGAGATGGTCAGCTCCACCGACGATCACATTCTGTCGGGGTCCGAGGGGTGGAAGGAGATCCTGTCGCTTCTTCGCTTCTTCTACCGTCCTGCGAATCAGTCCCAGTTCGCGAAGAGCTCCTCATCGCACCCTTTGTTCTCAATCATCTACTTCATGATTCACTTGGACGGCATCAGTGGCACCCTATCACCGAAAAGCACCGAGTCGCTTCGTACCCAGTTAGAGATCAATCAAGTGCAGCAGACATGGCTGAGTGTGATCGCAACAGTCGACGCTCACTGCAGACGCACTATGACAAAAAGTTGGACCGCGGATCCAATCAACGCAATCGCGACGAAGGCGGCGTCGTTCGAGTTCGAGAAGTCTCGGTCGTTGCACAAGCAGATGAGCACGAGCAGCCTCAGCAGCAACGCCAGTGACGACCGGAGCGATTCATTGAACAATCGAGGCGAAGTGAAACATGCGCAGACAGCACGGGCAATGAGCACAGATTCAGCATTGACAGCGTCTGCTGTCCGACAAGACGTGCTGTGGTTCGTCGAGTGTTTTCTCATCCCTTCTGTGCAAACTGGGTCGTGGAAAATGTCTGGCGCCAATTTTTCGGGCGTCGCTATCAGCGCGCCATCGTCTTTTGAAAACTCGGGTTCGAATAACAAACCAGCACCTGGCGTCGCTCTGGTGTGGGGAGAACCTTTTGGGTTGTCTCTGGACGAAGAGTCCCAAATCGCTGCAGCGCTGAGCGAGTCCAGACTGGCAAATCTTCGCTCGCAGCCGTCTCCAGATCACTCGAAGGTTGAGATTTTGAAGTTTCCGTCGTCGCTACGCCGAGTTGTCCAGGTTTCGTGTGGATATCGCCACACAGCACTCGTGACGGACAACCGCTACTTGTACACCTATGGGTACGGTGAGTGCGGTCGCCTTGGGCATGGAGATGAAGAAGCGGTCACGTCGCCGACTGCTGTGAGTTTCTTCGTCAGTCTGATCGAGACGGTTGGCGCCAACGTCGGTGGCATTGCGCAAGTTTCCTGTGGACGAGAGCATACGATGGCAGTTTTGGTGAATGGCGAGCTATACGGATTCGGATGGGCTGAAGCTGGTCGCATAGGAACAGGAGATACTGGCAGCGTCGTGTTCCCAACAAAAGTCACGGCTATTCAAGATGTCAAGTCAGCAGCTTGTGGACGCGAGCACACGCTTGCGTTAAACAAGCAGGGCGAAGTGTTCGCGTTTGGAGCAGGCTTTGGAGGTCGATTGGGAAACGGGTCCGAGTCGGATGAGGAGTTTCCTGTACGAGTGACAGCTCTTGATGGCGAGAAAATCGTCGATATTGATGCTGGCGAGTGTCATTCTGCGGCTGTCAACGTCAAAGGAGAAGTGTTTACGTGGGGATTCGGAAGCTCTGGTGCACTGGGGGACGGGACGCGTGATAACAGCTTCTTCCCGACCAAGATTTCAGGATCCTGGACCGAAAATACCCACGATGGAGACACAGCGGTTGTAACGTCGGTTGCTTGTGGCAGCTACCACACGCTCGTCAGTACGAGCTCGGGAAAGCTGTACGGATGGGGAGACTCAGCGGCAGGTCAGCTTGGCGACGAGCACATTTCGTCGCCAGATATGGTCGTGCTGTCGCCCAAAGAGATCCAAATCAAGTCTACTCTTGAACAGCCGAGGTCTTCGGCCCCTGTGCCGAGGGTGATTCGGGAGATCGCATGTGGAACCTTCACCTCAGCGGTGTGCATGGAAGACGGGAGATTATTCATGTGGGGCTCGCCTGCCGCAGGAAACGGAGCGCAACTGAAAACAGAGGACGCGGAGGTTGCAAGCGTTGATGCGCTGAAGGAGTTTTCGATCTCTCGGATTGCTTGTGGTGAGTACTTTTTTCTTGTTCATTTTTCGTGCTTCTATCGAGTAGTTGATTCTAATGTGCGTCCTACTTTTGTGTTTCGCAGGTGCCTACCATTCCGTGGTGTTGACACGTGGGTTGGAGTACTGTTAAATGTGAGAATGAAAAACGCAGCAAGAGTCTTCTTTCGTACAGAACAGATAGAGATATGAACTTGCCATTTACTCCCGCCTGATAACCATCGTTCACGTTGCAGATGGCAGCGACCGTTATCCAGACTCACATGCTCGGAAGAAGCGCTTGGTAAATTTAGGCGTGCGACTCAAACCTGAAGAGACAGACGAAGAAGAAATGGCCATTTTCTCAGCGAAAGCAGAGGCGAGATGGAAAGAGTCGGCAGTGGGGTTTTGGGGAATCCGATGCGACGCAGAACGCAGCTGAAAACACACGTACAAGAGCTCGTTGGGACGGAATTGGGTCGACAAGAAGCAGGACGCGATGGTGCAGGGCAGATCAGCGCCGAGCACAGCAGCTCGGGAGACTGGAGCGACGTCGGGATCATCGTCACCTGCACAAGTGCACATCACCATGCCTGCCGCGCAAGGAAAGAAAGGAGTGGTTCTCTTAGCGACTCAGCTAGACGCAATTCATCGAGATCGTCAGGCGATGCACCGGCAGCTTTCGTTCAGCGACGTCGTGCGAGGCACTTTCGGCGCGCATCCAGTCAAAATGTTTCTTTACGCGTGGAGTGTCGTCATCATCATGATGGGGCTCGGCTTGTTGGCGCTCGGTCTCTACCTGCTGTACTTCCAAGAGAATGTGCACATTGCTCCAGCTTTTGTGTACTACGTGGCGACGTACACAGGAGTGGCGCTGTCGCTGCTCTCAGGACTTGGCTTGCTCGGACTCCAGCAGCAGCGCAGGTGTGTGACGGAAGGCAAACGGAACTACGCTTTTGGAACGGTGAGAACATTGTAATCGGTGGATTCTCTGGCTATGACTATCCCTGAGAAGTCAAGTTGTGTATTAACAATTCCTTCGTTTTGTGACCCGTAGTTCATCTTGTTGAGCGTGGCTGGCTCTGCGATCATGATCATGGGAGAAATCGTCGCGCTCACGCTGCTGGGTGTCGTCAAGAACGCAGAAATCAACAACTTTGCACTCCCGAAAGTGCGGTACTTTGAGACGACAGTGATCACGAATCTGCACGACTACGTCCTTGGGGACCAAAACGGATGGCGAAGCATTCAACAGAGTTTTTACTGCTGTGGGTACATCAACGTGAGCGAGTTGAAGGACAGCAGTGCAGTACCCTGGGATACGTCGCTGCTCAGCATGGTGAGCGAAATCAACGCTGTCGCGGGAAAGTACTGTGCGAAGAGGTCCTCCGACTGTTCTACAGAGATAGGATTCTCGTGCCCAAATAAAGGTCGCTCCTGGTGCCGAAGCGAGTTTTACCCGCTCATGCGCAAGAACTACAAGCTGATCGGGATCTTCGCGCTTGTCATGGGCGGCGCGCAGCTGGTCTCAAGCGCATTCGGCTTGTTCACGCTTCTGTGCGACGTGCGCATGCTGCCAACGAGGTCTCGAACAGTTGAGGTGCCGCGTTTGGCACTTGCTTCAACACAACGCCCGCCACCCAAGGCGCCTAACAACCGCGGTGGAAAGAACTAGAATATGAAAAAGGGATACTAGTGACGAAATGACAACGCCCTCGATAAGCTGACGAGCCAAGTTGATTTCGTCCTTGGCTTGCATTGCACTCAATTGCTAACCCACTCAACAAGCTGCACTTTAGGTGAGTGTGAGAGAGAATGTGATTGCCGGTAGGTACTCTGAAGAGTGCGAGAGAGAGTTAATTATGGCTCGAAGCTGTTGGCGAATGATTATTATTAACCTGAGCGTCTAAAGCAGCCACAGGACCTCAGAGCTTCAAGCTTCAAGCTTCAGAGCACTTGAGGTCAGTTTCCAATACTGCAGGACGCACGTGTGTGTCTGCAGAGAGCGACTTGAGCATTGAGGACAAAGCGATGGCTGATCAGGATCACGAAGAAGATCAGCAACCGCAGCAGCCGCAACAGCAGCATCCAGCCTCCGAGTCTAAACGAAAATCTCGGTACTACACGCCTCACGAAGTTGCGATGCACAACCAGGCGCAGGTGAGTAAAGTGACCCAAACACTTTTAATCTTCTGATCCCATTTGTAGAGAAAGCTGAGCTTTTTCCTTCATTACGTGCGATTTCAACACGAAATGTTTGTATTCAGGATTGCTGGGTCTCCATCAACCACCGAGTGCTAGATTTGTCCGAGCTGATCACGGAGAACCAAGGTCCGACAGAGCCTTTGCTGATGATCACACGGACACGTTCCGGCGACGGCATTAAACTGACAAATATGTTTGGTTTCTGTCAGGAATGCTGACGCGGCCGCTTGTTCTGCACGCTGGCGAGGACATTTCGCACTGGTTCGACCCAGAAACAGAGGATGTACGTGCTCAGATCCTGTCCCCTCTGCCAAAATGGTCGCTGGACTATCCCTTCATCATCATTAACTTATGGTGCTTTGTTGCTC
>JAASFU010000444.1:0-22901 GCA_023333955.1 Globisporangium paroecandrum | reverse complement strand
TGCATCCCGAATGCGTCTGAAATATATGTGTGTTGGCTCTGAATGTCCATGCTCTGGTGGGCATTCGGAGCGATCTATCTATAAATCTGCTTCAGCTGGTTAAAATTAGCACCTCTAAATAAAGGTGTCCGAGCGTGTTTGAGCAGCATTTTAGGAGTGGACCAGTTTTATATATATGTATTCTGGGTTGATTTGGCTTAAAATTACCGTAAAAGCGTCGATTTACAAGAAAAATGGACAAAAATTCTGAATTTCGCAATATATATATATCAGTTTTTCTCGATTTCGATTGGATGAATATGCTGAAAATCGCTTAAACTCTATTCCTAGGTGCGTGAATTTGTGCTGAATGCGAAAAGGATAGCTGGCTGTGATCAAGTAGATTATAGTACAGCAGTTCTTATTGGTACACTAGATGCTTCACTCCTCAAAAGAAGGCTGAAAAACAATGTGGCGTTGATTTTCCTCCAAGCACACAAGACTTTCCACATTATGATTTCTATAGCGAGAGCTCATGAACGGAGCATGCTTGAGAAGTTGTGGTCGCACAAACTTGCATTATGCGCCGATCTCACTTTGTTGTTATGTTCAAGATCCCTTTCAGGTCTGAAGCTACAAATGCAGCCTCTCTCTCTCTCTCTCACCTGCTGCGCTCATCGAGCAGCAAACTCTCGATCGCTTCATGCGCGTGATCGAGCTGCTCGCCAAAGTAGTCGAGCGAGAGGTTCGTAAGCAGCCCCACCTGGCGACCTTCGTCCTCAAAGTCCACGCTCTCATTAGCCGATGGCGACGACACCAGCGGCGTCATCCGCATACACGTCAGGATTCGAGTCGACGGCTCAGAGGTCTGCTGGTAATCGCCGTTGTCATCGGTATCACCGTGTTGCTCTTGACTTGAAAACACTGTCCAGCCTTTCTCCTGGACTTGGATCCCCGGGTTTCTTCTTCTGGGAGCGCCGCAGTGTGCATCGTCCGTATCGGAGAGCGACTCCCACACAAATACCACGCGACCGTCGTCGACAAACTTCTTCATAACTGCTCGCGCAGTAAAACCCACGCTCAGGCGCTTCCGCGTCATGGTGATCGCGTATTTGATCGCGAGGACGTCACTCGCGCCTTCAAAGCCCTGTGGTTTTTCGAGATAGTACGATAGCAGTAGTAGCATCAGTTACTCTCAGCTCACAAAGTACATCCGACAAGCAATTGAACGAGAGGATAGAGGTGCAAACTGGTAAGCTTCGACCCACCCGATACACTTTGTGCTCCAGCTGCATGTACCCAGACGTGATGCAGCGCCACGCTGCACTGCACGTCGCGCTCGCTTCAAATGGCATGCGTTTCACATCGAGCAGCTCCACGCACACGCTCTCGCCTCCGCTACAAGTCGTGGGCTTCACGCTGGTCGCGCGGAACCCGGTCGGAGCACGAAGCAGTCCATTCGCTGTGAGGGTTTCGCGGTACGAAGCGTAGCTCTGGTCGATTTTCGCAATGAGCGTCTCAAAGATTATTGCGTCTTGGCTGCCAGCGTCGTCGATGATCCCACTCGCTCGTCCAGTGGTACCGCAGAAGCGCTTGCTGGAGATGGCGTCATTCGTCTATACGTACAAGGAGTACCCGATCCCCATAGTTAGTACCATGGCTGCTCTCAAGTATTAAGCAGCATATAAGGAAGATGTATCACACTACAACGTACCCATAGGCTCGGTCGCTTGTGCAACAGTCGCTCCAGACTCTTTGCGAGCTGCAATTGTGCCTTCAGTGCCTCTCTTAACTTGGCGTTCTCCAGCTCAGCCTTCAGGCGCGAGTCGCGCTGTCGATTCGCGACGCCTTCCCACGCGTCATCGGGCTTTCGTGCTGCTACTGTCGCGTTGCTTGGCTCTACATCCAACAATGTACACACACTGTCATATTTACGACCAACGCGTGCGGACAGGGATAAGATCAAAGAAGGATACCATCTCAGCACATTGCAAAACCATAGACTCACGGTTTTGTTGCAGAGCGTTCAGCGTGGCTTGAAGCCCAGTCACGCGCTGGCGGAGATGCTCCAGTTCCTGCTTGATGCGTCGCCTCGTGGGGTTCGAGTCTTTCGGACGGCCGCTCTCCACACTGCTGTTGGTTGCATTGCTACCACTGCTACTTGAGATCGCTGCCGTTTCGACAGCAACAACACTGGCGACCGCTGAAGATCCGCCGACTTCATCGCTCGAGGCGCTCTCGCTGGTGGGATCTGCTGACGGATTTTCAGACCAGTACTCAGGTGTGTTGGTTGCGTCCATTGCCAGTACCTCAAGCAGCACCGCGTTACCATCTGTATCTGAAAGTACCAACACAGGGCTGGCATCCTGGCCTTCGATTCGGCCGCCACCGTGCAGTCGCACTAGCGCGTCTTCCAGCTCTTCGTTTTCTGCAGGAAGCAGATCAAACGGAAGCGCGTCGAGTTGGAGGGATACATCTACAGCATCTGGTGCACCGCCGCCATGGGGAGAACTGGCGTCCGCGTCCACAGAGCGACGCGCGGCGAGGTCGTTCCAGCAGTTCATCGTCTCACTCTTCATGTTGCGTTCGTTCGTGCGAAGTCCAATGGGAATGACAGAATCAGAATTTTCAGAAATGGATGAACACATCGCCCAGATTTCGCAGTCCATCATGGCTCGTTTTATCTGTTAATATCGGTAATATTGCTACCAGGTGATCAGCTTGGCTCAGCTCACCATCAAACTCAGCTCGAGATATTGACAGAAAAGGGTGTTCATTTTTGGCATAATTTTTATTATCACCCGATGTTACCCAATTATTTTTCTAAAAGGGATCAAAAATATGGGATTAATTTTGCTTTACTTTACTTGTTAATAAAAGCCGATGGAATGAATTTTAGTCTTGCAGGCTCAGGCGTTTTGTAGCGGCTCGCTGACTCCCTGCGGCTCGACTCGGCTCATTTCCCCTCCTTTCCTTTTTCAAGCGAGCGAGCGACCTCAGATGAGAAAGCCCGCCCCGGAAAACCTCAATGTGGCTTCCCAGCAGCATTCCCACGCAGACCACTCGGCTGTGGGGGCGGACGCGACGGTCCATGCGCATCAAGCACATGCCACACACGTGCACGACGCCTCTATGAGCGCTGGCGCATACGGCGGCGTCGTTGTGAGCGAGATCGGCGCAGAAGCGGCTGTGCACGGCGAGGGCAACAGTGGCATGTCCGCCGGCTCGGTGGCGATGACAGCGGCAGCGGCAGCGGCAGCTTCACCGTCGCCCTCATCGTCGTCGTTGCAGCAGCTCAATGAGCAGCGCGAAGAGCGCACGAAGAAGAGCGTCGCGTATCGACACACGGGCTTCCACCGACTCGTGCTCGACAACTTCGGCAAGGAGTACGAGAAGCGCATCTGCAGCTACTGCACCGCAGTATTCTCGTTCAAGGGCGGCACCACGAGCGCCGCGCTGCGTCACCTCAAGACCACGCACCCGGAGCGACTCGTGTACTCAGGGGTGAGTATGTCGATGCCACAGCAGCAGCAACAGCTTCAGCTCCAGCACCAGCTTCAAGAGCAGCAGCCGCCAGAGCAACAACAACAACAACAGGACGAGCCGCTGGATCAAGAGCAACAGCAACACTATGGTGGCGGTATCGAGGAAGCAGTTGCTCATGATGAAGTAATAGGTGAGGTGGAGACTGTGCAGGTCCAACACTCCTCCGATGAAGAGCAAGTTGAGCAACAAGAGACCGAATCTGAGCCAAATCAAACATCATCACTCGACGCTGAGCAGGGATTCGAAGGTGGTGGTGGTGGAGTTGATAGCAGTGGCGGTGCCGCTCCTCCTCAGTTCGTTGACCCACCTCCTGTTGCTCTTCACGAGAGTGGACAGGAAGAAGTGGCGGTGCTGGTGGCGGACGGCAGCACGGAACATGACAACGCAGATGCAAAAGAAGATGACGGCGAAGTGTTGTCTCAAGATATGCAGATGCGGCCGCAGACAAAAGTACGACAGCAAGCGAAGCGCAAGCGCCAGCAGCGTGACGATAGTGATAGCGGACGGAGTGGTGGCGGTGGCGGCGGTGATCATAGCAGTCATTCTTTTGGAGCAGGAGTAGGAGGAAAGTACGCGCCGCCCCTCTCAGCCAGTCAGTCGGCGATCACCCACTTCCTGCATCACTACAAGGAGATGCTGTCGCTGCCGAACCGACTGCGCTTTGTGAAGCATCTGACGTATCACCCGAGCGAGGCCGAGATGTACAACGTGCTGGACGAAGCCACGCAGATGGAGTACGTGCGAGAGTTTTCCGACGATGCCACCACCATTTGAGGCGGAACGCTGACGTGAGAGCAGCTAGCCCCCATGAATCGATCAACTGATACATGCATGGTACATGCAGTATGTGCG
This sequence comes from Globisporangium paroecandrum, assembly GCA_023333955.1. Classification (NCBI taxonomy): domain Eukaryota; phylum Oomycota; class Peronosporomycetes; order Pythiales; family Pythiaceae; genus Globisporangium; species Globisporangium paroecandrum. The sequence goes on along the minus strand of JAASFU010000444.1, from coordinate 18,524 downwards.
TGAATTTGTGTAAACGAGGTACTGCCAGCGAAGTGACATTGTCTGGTGCAGGCGCATCGTAAGGCTGTAGAACCAATTCCAAGGACCTTTGATGATGAAAAAAGGCAAAGATTAAAGATCAAAGCTCACTTCGGTGAGAAGGCAAGACATGTTTTGGTTCATTTTGCGCTGTTCTACAACAACTCTACGGTTTTTGATAATTTAGGACAAATAAAAATGGTGATGTCGACCCAGCGGACTACCGGTATGTACAAACAAACCACTTCTGTGTCTGAATGACAGTAGACAGCTCACTACGGCAGGGTGGCGTGCGTTAGCTAAAACTGCGCGTAGAGGTCCATCCGGAAATCCTGTTTCTTCGGTGGCGACTCCGGATTGTGCTGGTGATGAGGACTGGGCTCGCTTCTTCTGCCTTTCGACAGATCCGAGTGCCTCGATCCAGACATGTGAGGGTAGTTGAATGACTGCATGGCTCCCGCTGAAGGCGAGGAGGAACTTTGGTTGTCTTCTGTAGTAGAACGACGACGATGCTCTTGCTGCTGGTGCTCTCGACTGACCGCTAAACGGATATTGCGCACTTCCTGCTCACCCGCAGCCTCCGTCTGTAGCTTATCACGACGCTCCAGGTACGTCTGGTAGAGTTTTTCGACGCCGGTACCATTGCCGTTCGCATCGTGACGGTCAGCCAGGTACAAGTCGCTCCTTCTCGGTGAACAGCGTGGGCTCAGCGTCGTCACATTCGAAGAACCTCCACTGGGGCTTCGTGGTGGCGGCGCTGAAATTGCTCCAAAGAAAGTCGCGCGCGACGTCGTGCTCAGCATTGGTTCGCTCACCCGTCCGGTCTCGATCTCCACGGGTACCCCCAGTTGCGTGTCTCGCAGCGACTTGACGTCCACGAGGATCACGGGTAGACCGATCTGGGTATCTCGCAGGTTTTCCAAGACAACTTCCTCGCCCTCGAGCACGTCCATCGCAATCGCTGCAAGTGGTTTCTCAGCTTCTTTCGGGGTACTGGTTCCGATGTGGGTCTTGTTGCTGTGGATGATGCTTTTGCAATCGTGGTTGTCAGTGTCGATCGGACTCGGCAGTGTCGACGCGCGCGTGCGTGTGCGTGAGCGCACAAGCTTTGGCTTCTCAGCCGCATAATGATGAATGAGCGCGTCGTAGTTAAATCCATCAAGTGCGTTTGTCCGTGGCGCCGGCGGGGGCCGTGACGGCGATGACACAGAAACAACCGAAGAAGGTGCAGACGACACAGAAGACATGATCGACGCACGACCTCCGCTACCTCTGCTCATGACCGACGAGCGACCTCTACTGCCTCCACTGCCGCCGCTTCCAGCACTGCCGGTGCTGAGCCGGTGCCTGTCGTTGTTGTTGCTGGATGACCGCGACGACATGCGCTCGCGGCTGTTCTTGCGGATCTGGGTCTGCTGCTTGATCCTGTCGATCGACACGGGCTGTGTGTTCGGGAGCTTCGAGCGTGATAGGCACTTGTTGCAGAACACCTCGGTCTCGGGCTTGTTCGTGTCGATGTTGAGCTTGAAAATGGTCTTATCCTGCCGACAGTTCTGGCAGACCGACTTTTTGCAGATGCTGCACGTGCGCAGCGGGTCAAACACTGTACGCCTTGCGCTGCAGCGCAGACACGATTTGCTCATGATCACTGGCAGCTTCCGATTCTTCTCGATGAGCCGCGAGAGTTTCTTCGCAGAGTACGCTGCGAGCGCTCGCGAGGCTGTGAGCACCCGCTCCGAGACCGCTTCGTCTTCTGCGCGCTGTGACACCGCTGACCCTCTCGCTGGGTATTCGCCGACCGCAAAGCACTCGACGAGGTCGTCGCACACTTCACGGTACAGGAAGCATACCGAGAGCTTCGTATGGCGCATGCCCGGCGGTAACCTCGTCTCGGGGCTGCTGTGCTGAGGACGCTCGATCGACTGCACGACGTGGTACATGATCTCTTCGTCTTCGTTGTCGGTCATCGCACCGCTGCGCTCGTAGGCGAGCAGGTCCCGGTCGCCACCGTCTTTCGAGTGCCACGCGTACCACTTGACGCCCGCGAATCGGAACGGCGCGCGCCGGTGCTCCTGCTCGCTCGCGTGTAGCACCGACGCGTCGATCAGCGAGCTGCACTGCCGCTGCTGCGGTAGCGCCTGAGCGTCGCCACTGCCGTTGCTGAACGTACTCCGGGCGCTGTGTCTACGTTCTACACTGCTGCTGCGCGATCCACTGGTCGACGAAGACGGCGTGTTGCTGCTGCTATTCTCACAACCCGCAGCGTAGAGCACGCTCTGCTGCACCATCAGATCGTGGCTCGCGTCGCTGTAGAGCCCGTTCGTGACCTGCGCGAGGCTGCCGTTGAGGTACCCGGTCACGAGGAACCGCAGCATGGCGCCTCCTGTCTGCTGGTTATGGTTATGGTGATGGAGATGATGATGATGATGATGATGGTCTTCTGCTTGGGGCGATGTCGCCATCACTGGCGCGGATGGCGCGACGGCGCGGTAAAAAGTGAGCTGCTCGCTGCGCGCGAGCGCGCGCCAGTGGGTTGGGTCCGCCGTGCCGTTGAAGTCCTCGAGCGCCACGAGCGCGTCGCTGAGCAGCAGGTCGCAGTTCGCGTCGAGCTTGAGCCGCTCCTCCCGCGGGATCACGTGCATGTTGTCTGCCGCCTGCTGGTCGCTATAGATGGCGGTGATTGTCCTGTGGTTGTGCTGCGCTCACGTGGGTTGATCCGCAAATGACCGAGCCGCTCACACGCAGAAGAACAAGCAGACCAAGAAGTGCTTGCTTGCTTGGGCGGGTGGGCTGTGTGTGGAAGTGGAGAGATGGAGCGAGCGAGCGTTGGCTGATACCGTAGGGTTCAGAAGTGCGTCGTTCTTGCTTTGATGAGCTTGCTTGGGCAAAGTCAGTGAGAAGAAGGATGGGACACTCACGCATTCAAATACTCTTCGCCGAGCATTTGCCTCTGTATTTAAGCGTATACTCGACATAGTATCAAATATTCCTTTAAAACCAGTTTATTGTGCAGCTACCCATTATAGCGGAGATTCGAGAGCGCTTCGAATGAATGAATAAGGTGGCTGTCAAGAATCGCGCGTGATTGGCTTTCGTGGGCTCTCCCTGTGCCACTGTTGGCTGTTGTTGACATCCGAAAGTCCAGCTTCGTTTTCCACACACACACACAAAGCAGCCCCAAGCAAAGCAAAGGAAGAGAGCATTCCGGACGAGTGCTCCTGTTCAGCTGTGATATGAACTCTCGTTTATTTCCTTGGTGTCGACGCGTAGACCTGTGGGATATGACAGCCACCACTGCGACCAGCCATGCATTTAGCATTAGCATTAGGATCACAGCAGCTCAACAGTGATGACGCCCAACTGTCGATCACAGACACCGTGCAATCACCACATCTGTTGTTCCTCCAGTTTCTCAATAATTGTAGCTCTTGCAAAAAAAGTTGGCATTAGTCCTGATGCAAATGAACGCCCTTTATGCGAACCTTTCGTTCATTGAACTGAGTTCGAATAATGGCTCACAAAAGAGGCTCACTTTTGAGAGTGTGGATCCAACGCTTTTTGTTTTGTGTGTGTCAACGTCTCACAGTTTGTTAGGCCAATATTTCATCGCAGTTTCAAGGGAATATCGTCGCGGATGCTCTTTATGAGAGAGTATCTATCCACGGTGCGTATCTATTTCCGGCGCACGACGTCACGATTGTAGGCAACACCGCCGAGAGGAGTTTGTCATCCGAGGCAGAGTGCGCACATCAATCTATGCATCAAACTACAAGCAGAAAGCAATAGCATTTGGGGCTTACTCCAGTGTAGGCAAAATGCAGCTCAAGTGAAGACACCATTCGCAATCTCAACTTTCTGATTGCGAGAGTACTACGGAGTAGGTATACACAGCAGTTGCATTGACTAAATCCTTTTGATGGTGACCACAGCTTTGACTTCTTCTATCTAGGAATTCGTCTCCAAAGTAAGCGGTCACATTGCAATCTCTCCGCATTGGTGGCTAACGGTGTGGCAAAAAAACGCTGCTGATCGCTGTCAATCGGTCCGCCCTTGAAGTTTCCAGCCATGCGCAGACAAAACAAGTTCGCAATCACACTGAAAAATCTTGTCCGATTGCGAGCATTTTCCTTGCCAGGAAACTGGGAAGGGCACAAGTTCACAGTTGCACTACGCTTGCGCGTTTTGAGAATGAGTGGGCTGAGCCACCAACCCATTTGTCTAACTAACCAGGTATACTTCCTGGTGCACATTGGTCCTTGCGGATGTGAGTCCTGGACTGCTGTAATCGCTTGTGCTGCACCAAACATAGCGGTATAAAGGTGTGTATAACAAACGAATACCAACATGTCCATCAATTGTCAGGTCGAATCCGTTCCGTCCATCCTTTCTCCTTCCGCCACGTAACGAAAGTCAGGTTGCTCTTATATTCGCGGACACACGTGTAGGAAACATGAAGAGAGATACGCGCCAACTAGTCGGTCGCGAGTCTCTCGATGGCGATCGAGTTCTTTGAGAAGCTTCGCAACCAGGACAAGCGGCTTCAGGTGTTTAGAGGGATGGATCATGCGCTCTTTGATAACCCGGAGGAAGACGACGTGTTTGAGTGCATGCTGCAGTGGCTGAGCGCGGTTCCCAGAGCCATTCTGGAGCAGGAGGTTGATAGCAGCAGTCTTGGGCGCTCTTTTTTTGATACTATGGCAAATTGCTGGTGTTTCAAAATGATCAAAATGGTTTTCGAAGCACACTTTGTCCAAGTCATTCGTGTTTTGACTTTTTGCAAAATGTTGGACATTCGAGTTTGCGGCAATTTGCACAATGTGAAGCAGAATCATCTCTTATAAATAGTATGTGAGGTTACAAAATCTGCTCCAGAATATGAAATTTATTTTTTGCTGGTGTTGTTTTTGGCCACGAAAATTCAAACCACAATTCTTTTTGTGTCGCTCTCTCTAATAAAAACGTTCTTTCTTTCCCGCCCGTTTCCGTTTGTTTTTCTAAATAATAAAGCACTTTGTTTTTCGCCACCAAGCCAAAAGCCAAAATGGCGGGAGGAGCAATTGAGCGAAACCATGATGATGATGAAGAGGAGCGCAACCATGTGAACGCGCCGCGCGAAGCCGACGGCGACGAGCCTCACAACAATGCGCCACACGACAACCCGACGGGAAGCAACAGCAGCAGCACGCTGCGCATCGAGGAGAGCGACGTGCTGCGCACGCGGCGCAAGTTCTCGCACACGAGCGAGGCGCAGCGCCTGAGCGTGCTCGAGTGGCTGGAGCAGCCGCCCAACTTCCAGCTGCTCGCCGGCGGGCGGGATCTCCAAGGCGGACAACGCAGTAAAGGCGACAGCGCACTGCCACCGCGCGTGCCCGTGGTGAACGCCGAGGGCAAGAAGCTCAAGAAGACTGACGGCTTCCGCTCGCTCATGCGCCACGTGAACGCGCGCACGCAGTCGCAGTGGACGCTCGACGTCACGCGCAGCCGCTTCGAGAGCCTGCTAGCGGCATTCCGCAAGACGCGCGCGATTGCGCAACGCTCCGACTTTCACGTCACGGCGAATGATCGTGTGCGCGGCATCACAGACACGCGCCAGAAGCTCAACGCGCTCTGTTTGTGCTACGACCGCCTCGACGCGCTGTTCACGACGGGCAAGCCCCTAAAGGCGCCAGAGCCAGCAGCAGAAGCCCGGGCTACTACGACAGAGGTTGCTGATAAGAATGCGGATGGCGTGGGTCAGCAGGGTAGTAAAGCGGCGGCGGGGAAACCAAACGAGGAGCAACCCAGCCGTGATGCCGCCAAGAAGGACGACAAGACGCGAGGCAGCCGATCTCCTGCTAACACTGTTGCTATTGCTGCTGCTAAGTCTGCTGGTGTCTCAGACTCCAATGGCAAAACGGATGGCTCTGCTGATGACACTCAACTCGACCGGTTCCTGGAAGATAAGGATGCGAATGCTGCAGCTCATCACGCTGGCTCCAACAGTGATACTGCTGTCGTTGCTGTATCGGAGGTGACAGCTTCGTCTCCGTCGCCAAGCGTCAAGCGGCTCAAGCTTCGCCACCATCAGTCGAGTGATACGGAATCTGACTCAAGCGCCAAGAGCTCTGCTACTGCTGGTGTCACTGCTGTTACCTCGGAGGAAGAAAATCCAACACTCGTGCCGGTAGCAGGAGCAGCAGCACCAGCAATTGTGCTGTCAGCAGTGGAGTCTACGACGACCGCCACCCCTGCCGCCCCTACCATGTCCCATGAAGACACTGTGAAGCTCAAGGCGCTCGAGGTGGAGGCGCAGAAGCTGATGCTGCAGCAGGAGCAGCTGCAGCTGCAGACGCGCGAGCTGGCGCTCAAGGAGAAGGAGCTGGTGGCGCAGGAGAGCATGAAGAAGCAGGCGGTGCGTGCCGAGCTCACGACAAAGCTTGTGGTCGCGGGCAAGTCGCTGAGTGAGATCAAGGAATTCCTCGCGCTGCTCGACTGAGAAGCGGTGAGAAGAGGAAGACTGGGGAGAACGGAGAGAGAGAGAGAGAGAGAGAGGTGGCATAGCGCAGGTATGTGTATGGAGCTTATGGTTGAGTGAAACTAATGAAGAAAAAAAGAAAATCGGAGGGCTGTCGTTCTGTTTGTTTTGGCTATGTTACGGTGGGGCCAGGCGTGAGACTGGCATTGGTAAGGTCCCCTCGATACTGCTGGCGGCACACAAAAGTGGCAGTTGACTTCGTCCTCGGTGTGTGGAATATGAGGATTTAATAAGCACAACGGCCACACAGTACTCCTCACACTCGAAGAACAAGCTGCCAGCAGCTAACAGCTCGAAAGGTATGATTTGGATGCTACTGCAATGTCGTTGTGTGTGTATATGTATAGTATTCTGTTTACTCTGCGTATGCGCTCCTCATGCGCGGTGACTGAGCTGACACATGGATGTGCTGATGTTCGGATAACTTGGTCGTGCTCGTCAGAGCGAAAAAAAGAGAACTGTGCGGACGATAGCGATGGCCGATCTTCCGCTGGACGTCGCAGTTACTGGTGGTGATCCCTGTACGGACTTGGAAGCCCTAAGCAATGAAGAAGAAGACGCTGCATTCATCCCGGTCCCCATCTCGAGCGTCGCGAAACTCGAGATGCTCGATCTGGAGAAGCAGGAGATCTCGCTCGAACAAGACAAACTACAACTTCGCCAGCGCGAGCTGGACCTCCAGAAGCGTCGCTTGGAGCTCCTCGAGAACGAATTCCTCGCAGACAAGCGCGCGAGAGAGGAAGAGAACGAGAAGCGGCAGGCAAGGCGCGCGGAGCTCATGGCCAAGCTGGCGGTCGCGGCCGACTCGCTGCGCAAGCTCGTGAGGGGGGAAGAAACATCGAGTGAGCTGTGAGAGAAGTAGGATGATCTTACGAGCTCACAGCAACAGAGTTGTAGTTTTCTAGGAACTAGTTTAGGATTATTGAATGTCAAGATAGGATGATCGATTCTCAGCAGCAGAGATAACTCAATTGTCGATCGATCTGGGCATAGTATGGTTCAGGTCCAGTCAGAGGGTTCCAGAAAATGCTTACACTCGATCTCTCAGCTGCTAACAGAGCGCTAGTGGCCGTGAAGCCTGGGACCTGGGAAAGCAGAAGCCCATGCTACAACAGGAGCAGTTGCAGCTTCAGAAGCAATAACTGGAGCCTGAAGCGGACGAGCTCTTCGTTCACAAAGAAAGAAGGACGTGGTGGGACGAGCGGAGCTTATAGTTGACTTGGCAGCTGCGCTCCACTCGCTGCAGGAGATCGAGGAGTACCTTGTCACCGAGTGAAGAGCGTACGAAAGAGATTTGCGACTGGAGGTCTATAGTTTGTATCAAGGTTTCTCGTTCTTCGTGAAAGTCGTGTACACAGCTCAAATATGGCAGAAGCTGTTTGTTCGCAGGCGAGTGGCGAAGCCTTGGGTTTCTGGAGGTATAGTCGATGTACCGTCAACTCGAGTATTCTGAGATGGCATCAGGAATACACCTCATCGTCATCATCAACAGTGTCGAACGAAGCCTATCGTCATTCGATGGGATAAGATCAGGTCTGTTTGATTGGGCTCGTCGACCAGTGATGAAACGGATTCGTTCTTGTCTTTAAATACGCGCTATGCAGGTGAGCTCTAGCTCTAGCTCTGCCTTCGTTTTCCCTCTTCAGACGCAGCCCAAGCAAGTGTTCGCTCGCCTTCGGTGCCCACCGCGCAGCATGCTTCGCTCCAGCTGGCCGTCATTGAAGGAAATGAAAACTTTGGCTTCAACTACCAGTTCAACGGTGGTGCATCCGCTCGGGGTCATTCCAAGCACGACAACTGCAAAGCGAACACAACAGCAACAACAACGCGCCAAAGAAGACCGCGGCTCAAGAAGCGCCACCCTCTGCCTGTCACGCAACCAGTTCCGCGCGTACTGGCTGCTCTTCTTCCTCGTGCACGTGATCTCCATCCAAATCTCTGCCTCCACGATCATGATCAACCGCTTCTTGGAGGACGGCGTCAACGGTGCGATCCTCAACTATCTCGCCGGCTCGCCTGCGTATTTCCTCGAGTTTGTGGTACTCGCGAACTGGGTCCTGCTGGCAGGCCACGCATTTGGACTGCTCAAGATGCTCTTGTTCTCCTTGTACTACCGACGGCTGCTCTTCAATACTCCCTCAACAATGAGCGCTCAGACATTGTCGTCCTCCTCCCAAAGCTTCAGGTCTTCGAAGACGCTGGCCCCCGCCTCTTGGGGAGGTTTCATACAGCCATTCACCCATTATTTTGGTCGCCGAGGCTCGTTCGGCATCGAAGGCGCACACTACAAGTTCTACGGTGCCATCGAGGTTGTCTCGGCCAGCGTGCGCGTGTCCCAGGCGTACAAGATCAGCACGTGGATTCCGCGGCTCTGGATCAACCGGCTGTTCGCGTTGCTTGCGATTCTGAGCTGCTTCAGCGTGCCGTTCATCAAGCTGTGGGTGCCCACTGGCCTGCGACTGAAGAAGCGCGTCACGCTACTGGTCGCCGACGCTTTTTTCGACTTTGTCACGTCCATTTGGATCCCCACGGCGATCGTGATCCCTTATGTGCTCGTGTACAACCCGGAGAGCGCCGACTTCCCGCTCATCAACTACTACCACGACACGTGGTTCGTGCAGGCGGTCTCGGAGAACCAGCAGGCGTTCGCGGTCTCCTGGATCGACTTCCTCTCCAAGAACTACCCAAAGTTTTCGTACTTGTTGGCGATGGCGCTGACTAAAACGTGTCTTTCGGAAAATGGCCGCAGCAGAAAGAAGTTGTCTTCAGCGACGGGGCTGCGGTTGAAGCAGCGAAGCATCGCTGCTGCTACTATGGCCCCCACTGGTGCACACATCACGTCAGCCGCAGTTAAGAGCTTAGAGCGCGTGTCGACGCTCACAGCGATCAGTGCATTCGTGGCAGCAAACAAAAAGACGTGGCGCCAGCGGTTTACCAGCAGGGACTACTGGCTGCGCAATGGCTTTTTCATTCTGAGCGGCCTGGCGGTGCTCGTGATCCATGTACACTCGATCTCGACACCCTGGTCAACTGGTGACCGCGACAGTTCGCATGCGTGTCTGCTGCAGATGTACCCGTGGTTCGCATCAGTGTACCACTGCGCTGTCGTCGAGGTGATCTGTGGCCATCACTCACTCTCTGACGGACTAGCCGACGATTTGGATACGTTGTTGGCTGGGATGCAGTCCACTGCTGTGCGGGGACTCATCTTCTCGGCGTGCCCGAGGCTCCAGATGCCGCTGATCATCGCGCAATTCAACAACCTCGAGGTCATCAAGATCTACAACTGCACCATCGAGTCCTGGGATGGCGAAGCGTCACTCACTGGAGCCCACCATCCGCATGTGCAGATTGTGTACATCGTCAACACGAACATGAGCGACGTGCCTCGAGGACTGCTCTCTGACGACTTCCCGCCAATGCTCACCGATATCGAGTTCAGTGGCACGAACTTGACGAGGTTGCCCTCGGAAGTCAGCACCAAGTGATCTCGTGTGAACTTCTTCATTCTGGAAGGAAGCCTCAGGGTCTCTGAATTTCCTGCTCAGCTCGTTGCGCTGCAAATCGCCAAGATGTCGCTCAGCAGCAACAATATCACGACTATCCCAGACGAGTTGCTCCGGAATCAAGTCACGCGGAAGCTCAAGCTGGCAAACAACCCGCTTCGACGCCTGCCCGAACGAATTGGCGATGTCAGCAAGATGTACGAGCTCGACATTGGCCACACACTCGTGGCTAATTTGCCTGCGTGGTTGAAGACGAACAGTAGCTCTGTCACGGTCAATACCTGGGGAACGAATGGGACGCATCCTGAAGTCACCGTTGATCTCAAGGCTGGAGGATCCAGTCTGTGCATTGGCGACGAACAGAGTACGCTGGAGAGCAAGATCAACCCACTTTTTCGAATAAATTGCACCAAAGATCCCTCAATCAGTCCAAAGTACTTGTATCCAATCGAGGCTGAAATTCAGTGGCGAAAACATTAGCGCAAGCAAGATCAACCCTCCGTGTAGTAAAGCGATCCATTTTCTTTGTGCAAAGAGTGGTGTTGAAAAACACCAGAGAAGCTAGATGAAGAGAGCTAACCACTTACCTTCGACGTGCTTCAACGACGATGATCGATCCTGCACGCCACGGTATCCAGTCCAAACGCTCAAAAACGACCAGCAGGTGCAGTAGCAAGACAACGATCATACCGAGACGAATATCCCTTGACGGAGTAACCTGAGAATGCTTCACTCCTGCACGCCAAAACGATCCACAACATACTAGCAATATCATGACAATTCAAATGCAGTGCGCACCATGATCGCGATTCTTGCTTGGATCTTGGAAGAACGCAGACCTGCATGCCACGATGTTCGCAACGACAACCCAAGCACGAGAGCAGCAACAGGATCATACCGATGTGTAATCTTGATGTCGATTCTTGTGCATCTTCTTCGAGTGATCTGCATGCCACGACCTTCCAACGGCAACGATAAACCTCGAGAACCAGCAATGCGAGTGATCGATCATACCTTGACGTTGATGCTCTTGAACAGTCTTGAGCCCAAAATGATCCAACTTTCACAAGTCCAAAAGCAACGCTCTAAAAAGCAGCAGAGGCACACATCCCACGACCACAAGAACGCCACCACACACACAAGAACGAAAACCAAACGAATTGCACACAAACCAAGGCAGCGTGGCGCGAATCCCGTTTGCATTCTCTGCTCGAACACTTGAAAGACACGGGCGGCAGGTGCACTTCCTTGCATTATTCTGGGTACCTCTGGGTAAACACCATCGAATCTCACACGAAACAAGCACAACATCAAAGCGGTCTTGACACGAAAAGCTTCAATTCACACACACGGGGGAACCTATTTCTTGGTGAAGATAACACCAGCGGCGAGGTCTTGCGAACGACACCCTGCAATCCAAAACGCTCGATCTCAGAGGGCAAGTGCAAAAAAATCGCAAAGCAAGTACCATGTTCGAGTCGGGATGCTTGGCATCGACGTCGGGAATAGCACGGAGCCTTGAGCTGATCCAAAAGCAACAGACGAGGAGCACACGCTGCTACAGGCTCACGCTGGTTGACGTCCTGGATCTTGGGATGGTTGATCACTTCGGACACTCTGTTGCACGCCACAACTGTCCACACGAGAACTGACATAACCACGGCAATCGATAGCGAAGACATACCATTGTCGAATCCTCAGCTCTTGAGGGTCTTGGGGGACTTAAGCACCGACTGGACACAACTTGAACGCCCGGACGTAAACTGGACTTCTTCCGATTATCACGACATTGTTGAGAAGCTGACGGCAGGCTGACGACACACTCGAGAGGGGTCACTCACCAAACTTGATCACTTCAGGGAAGCTGGACTTGGAATCTTGGAAACCTTGATCAGCTTGGGAGCTTCAGGTCTTGCTTGCGGTGGAGGGGATCTGCATAGCCACTTGAGTGCAACAACTGATATCCTTCAGCGCCTGCTACTTGATCTTCTTCTACCCAACCACGAAACCGAGACTCGAGCCGCCTAACTAGAGATCCTAGCCTCTTCACTTCTTTCAGGTCGGCCGGCACAGACGTTGCGCCTGGCGCTTTACAGAGGACCTGCACTCCAAGACACCAGTTTCCAGTACCATAGGGCAGGCAGGAGGAAGACCAAGCTCCAAATACCGTTGCGTTGCGCTTTATCGCTTCTTGGATGCGACTTGAAAGCACGAAGGGGGAGGGGCGAGTGTCTTGAAGCTGCTTGGCGCACGGAGTCGCGAAAGTGCTTCTACAAACAGGAAAGGCTGCGCGCAATTTAACCACAAAGCGCAGGAAAAGACGGCGTGCGCATACCAATTCGAGAGTCTTGATACTGGAAAACCAACCGCAGTTGCCAGCCTCCAGAAAAGCCGCCACGCACTTGAGCCGAGAATGCGGTCCTTGCTGGACGCGTTCGTGTTGTCTGCATGATGCCACGAAAAGAGTTGTTCCACTCCACCACGAATACCATGAGAGTCAGAGCAAAGCCGACTCGGTCCACATACCACCATCCCGCTCGCACGAAGTCACTCGACGAAGAAACGAGAACAACCAGGCGCACAAACTCGATTCGTCATGACGATACTGTGAAGAGCCTCGAAGGTTTGGTTTGGTCGATCGCACGGGTGGGTCTGAGAGAGCAGAAGTACCAGAGTCATAGCCAACGAGTGCTTCCTCGTGATCCGACAAGCATGCACGTCACTCGCAGACACACACAGGGAGTGGTCAGTCGGTCACATCCCATCAGCGACCGCCACGTACACGCGTCAGTCAGTAGAGAGCAGAGAGCAGAGGAGGTCTGCCGTAGAGGCGCGCGAGGAGCGAGCGCAGGAGCGCCACGCTCGCTCGCGGTCAGGAGATCGATCGATCGGTCCGTCAGTTCATGGAGTCGCTATTTCTTCTTCTCGCTTGCTCAGCTTGTTCGCTTGTGAGGTCTTGAAAGGAGATCGCAGACTACTGTTGTGGGGCATGAGAGAAGGCAGGGGGAGAGAGAGGAAGGAAGAAGGAGGAATGACGTGGGAACTGAGAGAGGCAAATTCAAATACACGAAGAGAGAGGCGACATTTCTCAGCCTCTAGTAGTACCTGTACTCTAAACAAAGAGGTTTGCGTCATAAAACATTTGTAATTGTTGCCTCAAAAATATCGATAGGGGGCATTTTCTAATATAAACAGTCAATAAAAACCAAATTTTTGCTTCCTCGAATCTACGGTGCTGATTGGCGGAAACTTTAAATCTTGTTTTTTCTATTGCAAAACCAGACGCAAAAAAAAGAAGCCAGTGTGCACTGGTTTTTGTGTGCTCGTGAACCCGTCCAATCCGATATTCGAGATTATATCAATTACCAAAGGCTGCAGATGCTCTCTCCTGCCGATGTCGCTCGAATGTGCACCGAACGCAGATCACAAAAGTCGCCAACAAGTCAACATTGAAGCCAATTCGATTCAAAAACATGACTTCAACCCGCAACGATAGAGGCAGCAAGAATGCGGGCGCGACTGGCAGCAGTATGTCCTCCGCTCATGCGTTGCGCCTCTATATGCGCACACATGCAGACGTTTATATGTTACTAATGACACTGGCTGGTTCACTGCCTGCGCGCTGCTCTGCAGGCTCGCGTGCTCCGCAGATCCCGCCGTCGCTCGTGAAGCTCTGTCTCGCGGCGATCGGCAAGCGCCTCAAGCACTTCTTCAAGTGCGTCCTTTTCATACCAAAGGTGACCACAAGCTCTATGTAAAAGCAGCGTGCGTACTGACCAGTCTGTCTGCTATGTTGCTGTGTATCTATCTCGTTTATGACAGTGCGGCGCACCACTCTGCGCTGCTGTCGAGCTTGAACGAGCAGGAGAAGCAGCTGCTGCTGGTGTTCGACCTCTCACACCTTGAGCTCTTTGAGCACCACCAGAAATTCCGCCAACAGATTGCTGCATGGAGGCTTCGTGCCGAGAGCAAGAGGCAGAAGATGTGAGTCTTAGTCATTTTTCAAGAAGCGCGTGGCGTTAGATACACACACATGCGGTACTAAACTGTGTGTGTGTGTGTGTCATTCAGCTTTGAGGTGAACATGGATCTTACATACTTGTCCGAAACGGTTCCGATCTACGCACTGAAAGCAAGCTTGGACCGCGATCCCCAGTTCAAGCAGCTCAAAATGGTTCGCATGTTATGTTGCACTTCGCTATTGCTGTGCTGAATCGGTTTACACAGCTACCCCTGGATGTTATGCCATGCTCAGAGCTTGCGCTTGGCAGAGCCAGATGAGATTGAACTGCGAGTCCCTGCTAGAACTGCAAAAAATAGCCGTCTTCGGAGAGAGAAAGAGAAGAAATGGCTCGGAGCCGGCGACGACCAAATCCCAGTATCTGCTGAGAACAACAGCGGGAATGCTGCTGATACAATAATGGCAGGGGTTGTATCAAGTGAAGAGCAATCAGTTGATGGCGCAATGCTGAAGAAGAATGGCACAATGTCTGAGCTTGTGCGGTTCCGATGCTCCATCACAAACACTGGTTGCGGCGCCATCGCGGTACGATAACAACTTCGATCGCTTTGTGTTATATATCAGCCTGAGTGGGGTTGTGCTCAAAAGCGGACCATATCATCGGTGCTTGCGTGGCGCATGCAGGAAATGACCCAATGCTCAGACTCTCGCTTACGACGCGTGTGTCTGAACTTCTGCCAAGTGACGGACGCGGGAGCGATCTTGCTCGCAAGTGCACTTCGGGTACGTCTTTTGTTTTCAATCCACGACGAGATCCTCTGAACTGATGTAGATATCAAGAATCCTGAGATGTTATAACTCACATTCTTCATGCTCATGTGCTTCATTTGCTTGCAGATCTCGGCTGTTCTTCATGAGTTGGACCTCAGCAACGATGCGTCGTCGCCTTTCATGGGAACCTGCATGGACAACGAGATTGGCTGCAACGGCGCTCAAGCACTCGCACTCGCGCTTGAAGCGAACTCGTCCCTGACTTTTGTAAGTGGTACCTTCAGACAAAAGAGATTGTCAAAATTTAGAGCTCAAAGAAGGGGTGGAAGCGGTAAAGTTGAAGCTCATCGTGAATCTGTTTACGTTTTGTGCAGCTATCGCTAAGTGGGAATCCCGTTCGAGCTCCAGGCGCGCTCGCGCTTTCAAAGATGCTGCACGTGAACACTACGCTCAAGCGACTCGAGCTTGAAAGGTACGGTATTGATTGCCTATAAGTATCGCTTGATTGCGCTCTCGCCTTGGGAATGAATCAACATTTCTAACACATGGTCTTGCATCTAGAACAATCGTTGGCGACTCGGCAAATGCTCTTATCGACGCATACTCGCAGTCGAAATCGTACGTGGCTGGATTGATTTGATTATATGGTGTCAAGCGCTAGGAGTCTAACTTTGATTGAGCTCCGCTGTGGCATGTAGGCTTCAAGTGCTCAATCTCCACTGGTGCTCGCTGAAGCCTGGTGTTGGTGCAAAGTACGCACTGGAAGTCGCAGCAAAGAGTAAAAAATGATGAACTTTCAAAATCTCAATCAAACGCATCTCATCATCATGGTAAAGTTTACTTTCATATTTTGCTAACGTAAATAGTTCAATTCAGGTCACGTTCGCTCTCGCGGTCGCTGGGTCGTGTTGTGACGATCAGCTTGCTCGCCTGCATGTTCTCTAATAAGTTATTCAGCTGCGCTTTCTGCGCGAGGATCGCAGCCTTGAGCTCGGCGTTCTCCTTTTCGATGCCCGCGAGACTCGCGTTCTTCGCGTGCTGGTTGCGTTCGCCTGCCACCGCCTGTCGTCGGCGCGTTCGGACCTGCTTGAGCTTGCGTACCTGGGACTCGAGCGTCACCACTTCGTCTCGAAGAATCTGGATCTCCTCCTAGAGAGCCAAAACAACAAGAAACCGACGAGTGAGCTTGGCAGTCTAGAGGATCAAAATATGGCGATACAACGTAAAGTACAAGCTTACCCTTCGGTTCTGGTACGTGCATTTCTTTTCTTTGCGTTTGGCTTGCGCAGGCGAAGCTAGGTTCACTGCTGGAGTACTCGCGAAAGACTCTGTGTTGAAGCTGAAGTTGCTGTAATCGCTGCCGCTGCTGATATCGTCTTGATACAGAGCCTGCAGCATGCGAAGCTCATCCGGGTTGCCGCTGGTGTTACCGCTGTTTGCTGGGGACTCGGACTCGAGCAGCGAAATGTCGAGCTCGTTGATGATACTCAACGCCAGATCCAGGTCCCGGTCGTTCTCATCGTCCGACAAAAGTAGAAGCGTTTCCAGATGCGCCATCGCGTTGTCTCCGTTGCCAGGTACGTCTGCTCCAGAGTCCTTGTTTGCTTGCATGGTACTGGGGTTCAAAATCGCAATGCTGATCGTCTCCATAATCTATCGAAGCAGAACGTGGTTCATCTATCGAATAGGCGCGACGAAGGGTGTGGATGGGTGGGTGGGACAAGTTGTCGTCGTAGTAGGAGCGAGGAAGCGAATTGAGAAATGACGAAAGGTACATCCAGAGACCAGAGAGAACGAAAGAAGAGGACGAGAGTTGCGCTGCTGTTTACTCCAATTGTGCCAAGCCAAGTGACGACTTTTTGCACCGAGGTTCATTTCATCATCTGCTCCATCTTCAACGTCAACTGTGAAGCTACCTTCGGAAAACTCTTTAATTTTATATAGTGAATATGTATCCTAATTTGGAGAGTGGATATCGAGATCGAAAGAGGTTTGTGTTTCAGATGTGTGGGCTTTAGAAAGTGGTCACAAAATGTTATTTCAATGCAAAAGCAAGTCAGCGCAAAACTGAAGATAAAACAAACATGTAATACTCCGTGTTTCTTTTTCGAATGACGTGGTGAAACGACCATCAAAACCAACCAACAACAGCAACGAGGAGCTGGTTCAGATAACAGTTAGAATTACAGAATCAAACCCAGATTCATCATCACCAAAGTGCTTCGGTCTCAAGACGCCTACGATACTGTAAATTTATTGTCACAAGAAAAGAAAAAAGAGTTGGCTAGCAAACCAGCCTGGATGCCCCAAGCGAATTCGGCATCGTTCGCTTTTCTTGTGTATCGAGCGGTAGTATGTAATAGTTGCAATACATGTTTTCTCCAAAATAGT
Organism: Globisporangium paroecandrum; assembly: GCA_023333955.1. NCBI lineage: Eukaryota > Oomycota > Peronosporomycetes > Pythiales > Pythiaceae > Globisporangium > Globisporangium paroecandrum. Next base: position 1,363 of record JAASFU010000444.1, on the reverse strand, counting down.
GTCGAACCCCCGTTGTCCTCTGTGACAGATCCCCATCTTTCGAGAGATTTGATAAAAGGTATTCAGAACGCTGCAGCTGGAAAACAGTCGGCATATCGTAGCGCATTCAAGGAGTAGGAGTATGCTCGAGCGCTGTTGGCTGTGCAAATGCAAAATTGAGTGTTGCTCGCAACGCGAGATGATCGATGCATCGAAATAGAGAGTCTCCATCGTACACTGGTTCCTCTATATTTATGAAATATGAGACGTCTCCGAATGAGGGTGGACCACGTCGTCGTACCCTTTGGCGCATAATGGGTACAGTTGGCTTTGCTTTTTGGCTTTTCACGGTCATTTTGCCTCGACGATGCGTTGACGCCCATGCGACACCAAGAAAATCCAGTCTCCGTACTATAATTCTCGAATTCGCATCATTCTCTTCTCGAGTTGTCCAACGCCCTTGCTAGGATCGCATCAGCCAAATAGTACACGGCTGCCCATGGGTACCATCACTGAGTCAACTCAGCAACCTGCTTACAAGCTTGAAAAGCTTGAGCTTGTATATGATGGAGGTGGGTGGATTCACTGTCAGCATCACAGCAGTGCACTTAGAGCGTACATTGAACGTGGTGCTTCGCAATGCTGCTTGTGGTTGAAGGTACCTAATAATTTTGTCCAAATACTAATCACTCACGCAATCGAAGTGTGCGTAGAGGTGGTGGCAACTACACTTCTGGAGAGTACGGTGGTCTCTTTTAGACAGTCCACACACACACACACGCTTCTTGTGTAATCGATTAAACGAACTGAGCTGAGCTGGATGTTTCATAAATTCGGGATCATTTTGATTATTCACACAACAGAGACTCGACTAAAACCATGTATGCACACACGAGACGACACACACACTCTTACAACTGCAGCGCTGGACTTGCGAGGTCTCCAGTCCACTCGACACGACCGACGAATTCGACAACATTCACTCCCATTGGAGGTTGACGCCTTTTCGAGACCCACGCGTATCCTCTACAAAAATTGGGGCACAACCACATCCAATGCTGGACAGGGCTGCTGCCCTGCCACGTGAGACTCATTTACTTCTTCTCAATGTCTCAGAGGAGCTCTTGATCACAGAAGTTGACGCCTCCATCGGCCGCCCGGTCGCTGTCGTTGTCATCCGGAATGAATCCGTCCGAGCGGCGAATCTGCGCCTCTTGGGACATCACGACCGCGCGCAGGCGCTTGTTCTCCTCGCGCGCGCCAGCCAGCAGGATCTTCTCAAGCTCGACGCTCTCGCGCGTGCGCTCGCGCTCCTGGATCTTGATCTGGAGCTCCTGGAGCTGCTTTTCGAGGGTCGAGGTCTCTTTGCGGAGCGCACTGACTT